>UESW01003475.1:0-25283 GCA_900491605.1 Calamus simplicifolius
CACTAGATTCAAGATAAGATCAAAAATAAAAAATATTTAAAAATAGAGACAACAACATTTCGATCCAATCTATCTGTCAAATTTCCATTATTTATTATATAGAAAGGAGAGAGAAAATCCAAGAAATTGGAGAAAGCATTCCAATTTAACCCACATCTCAAGACAAGAATTAGAAAACATAAAAAAATATATGTAAAAACGAAACCTACAGCTTATCAAAACCTCAAAATAATAAAAAATTTGAACAAAGATTTTTAAAACTTATGAAATGGAATGGTACCACCGATGATGTACCATTCCGGTTAGATAATAGGACTACGACACCTCTAAGTCACTAAAACTTAGGAATATGGTATATCTTAGCTGGATTGGAGCAAGTTGATGCCAACAGGTGCAAAGCTTGGTTCAGCTAGTATAATGCATTATTGATTGTGCATTCTAATTGATTTTGATATTGGTTGGTATTAAAACCATATCAAAAGGTGACTCGATAGGGCTTAGTCTAAACAAATCATTGTGCAAAAGAGAAGAATAAATGAGTAAAACCAATCAAAATGTTTGTGATGTGGGGGTAGTCACCGCAGTGTTGGATATGGCAGCAAAGGTAATCGGCTCATCGGATGGGATGACCAAAGAGAAGCAAAGATGTAAAGCGGTAGGAAGAGTTAAGGAGCAAAGGACCACATTGCTTTTTTTTATTTAAATAGCAGTCATTTTAATCCTTACTATGTATAAAGAATATAAATAGTTATTCATTATGGATATTTGCTATGATGGTTAATGATAATTTATTATCATAACATGCTATTAAATCTATTCAAAGCAACAACTTTTATTGAAAATAATTCTTTCCTCTTGGTGGAACTATTTTGTCAATAACTTTTTATAAATGACCATTAGAATTGTAGCTTTTTTGTATCCAAATAAATTCATAAAATTATTTTTGTTTAGGTAAATTATTAAATTTTCTTATCTTATTAATTTTTGACACCTAAAATAATGATTTTGCCAATAGTAACATCATTAAAATGATATCTAATATTTATACTCTCTAATGAATCATTTTTTTCAATATTTTTCTCTATGCCATTAAAATATCTTTTGATTTTCACCGCTAATGCTACTCTTAATGGTGTTTTACCTTACTGATATCAATTAGGAAGCTTGGTACACCTAATCGGTATGAAGATGACCAAATTCACTTAGTAGATTTGAAGATGACTAGATTCCTCTAGTTTTCCCTTTGTGCTAATTTTGAGCTCTTTTTTGTTTAATAATTTGCTAATTTTAGGCTTTTCTTTGCTTTCTAGCCTTAGTTTCTTGTTGACTTTTCCTTTTTTTTCCTTTTTGAATAAAGGCATAAGGGTTACCCCTTATGCCACTTTAGAAATATTTTCGCTCAATTTTAGCAATTACGGTTCCTTGGCCTCTCCCAAGACTTCCTAAGCAAGCGTGCTTATGAATGTTTGGAGTTTTCAGTCTTAGGTATACTAAAATAACTCACAAACTTGAGTACCTAGAAACTCAAAAAAATGTAAGCATAAGCAAGATTTCTCTATTCTAACACTAGATTCAAGATAAGATCAAAAAAAAAAAATATTTAAAAATAGAGACAACAACATTCCGATCCAATCTATCTGTCAAATTTTCCATTATTTATTATATAGAAAGGAGAGAGAAAATCCAAGAAACCGGAGAAAGCATTCCAATTTAACCCACATCCTCAAGACAAGAATTAGAAAACAAAAAAAAATATGTAAAAACGAGAACCTACAGTTTATCAAAACCCCAAAATAATAAAAAATTTGAACAAAGATTTTTAAAACTATGAAATGGAATGGTACAACCGATGATACCATTCCGTTAGATAATAGGACTATGACACCTCTAAGTCACTAAAACTTAGGAATATGGTATGTCTTAGCTGAATTGGAGCAGTTGATGCCAACATGTGCAAAGCTTGGTTCAGCTAGTATAATGCATTATTGATTGTGCATTCTAATTGATTTTGATATTGGTTGGTATTAAAATATATCAAAGGGTGACTGATAGGGCTTAGTCTAAACAAATCATTATGCAAGAGAGAAGAATAAATGAGTACAACCAAATCAAAAAGTTTGTGATGTTGGGGTAGTCACCGCAGTGTTGGATATGGCAGCAAAGGTAATCGCTCATCGGATGGATGACCAAAGAAAGCAAAGGAGTAAAGCGGTAGGAAGAGTTAAGGAGCAAAACACAATGCTTTTTTTTTATTTAAATAGCAGTCATTTTAATGCTTACTATGTATAAAGAATATAAATAGTTATTCATTATGGATATTTGCTATGATGGTTAAAGATAATTTATTATCATAACATGCTATGAATCTATTCAAAGGCAACAAGTTTTATTGAAAATAATTCTTTCCTCTTGGTGGAACTATTTTTGTCAATAACTTTCTATATATACCATTAGAATTGTAGCTTTTTTGTATCCAAATAAATTCATAAAATTTTTTTGTTTAGGTAAATTATTTAAATTTTCTTATCTTATTAATTTTTTGACACCTAAAATAATGATTTTGCCAATAGTAACATCATTAAAATGATATCTAATATTTATACTCTCTAATGAATCATTTTTTTCAATATTTTTCTCTATGCCACTAAAATATCTTTTGATTTTCCATCGCTAATGCTCCTCTTAATGGTGTTTTACCTTACTGATATCAATTAGGAGCTTGGTACACCTAATCGGTATGAAGATGACCAAATTCACTTAGTAGATTTGAAGATGACTAGATTCCTCTAGTTTTTCCCTTTGTGCTAATTTTGAACTCTTTTTTTGTTTAATAATTTGCTAATTTTAGGCTCTTTCTTTGCTTTCTAGCCTTAGTTTCTTGGTTGACTTCTCCTTTTTTTTTTTTTTCCTTTTTGAATAAAGGCATAAGGGTTATCCCTTGTGCCACTTTAGAAATATTTTCGCTCAATTTTAGCAATTAGGTTCCTTGGCCTCTCCAAGACTTCCTAAGCAAGCGTGCTTATGAATGTTTGGAGTTTCAGTCTTAGGTATACACTAAAATAACTCACAAACTTGAGTACCTAGAAACTCAAAAAATGAAAGCATAAGCAAGATTTCTCTATTCTAACACTAGATTCAAGATAAGATCAAAAATAAAAAAATATTTAAAAATAGAGACAACAACATTTTGATCCAATCTATCTGTCAAATTTCCATGATTTATTATATAGAAAGGAGAGAGAAAATCCAAGAAATTGGAGAAAGCATTCCAATTTAACCCACATCCTAAGACAATTAGAAAACATAAAAAAAAAATATGTAAAAACGAGAACCTACAGTTTTCAAAACCCCAAAGAATAAAAAATTTGAACAAAGATTTTTAAAACTTATGAAATGGAATGGTACCACCAATGATATACCATTCCGGTTAGATAATAGGACTACACACCTCTAAGTCACTAAACTTAGGAATAGGGTATGTCTTAGCTGGATTGGAGCAAGTTGATGCAACAGGTGCAAAGCTTGGTTCAGCTAGTATAATGCATTATTGATTGTGCATTCTAATTGATTTTGATATTGGTTGGTATTAAAACCATATCAAGGGTGACTCGATAGGGTTTAGTCTAAACAAATCATTGTGCAAGAGAGAAGAATAAAAGAGTAAAACCAAATCAAAATGTTGGTGATGTGGGGGTAGTCACCGCAATGTTGGATATGGCAGCAAAGGTAATCGTCTCATCGGATGGGATGACCAAAGAGAAGTAAAGGTGTAAAGCGGTAGGAAGAGTTAAGGAGAAAGGACCACATTTCTTTTTTTTATTTAAATAGCAGTCATTTTAATGCTTACTATGTATAAAGAATATAAATAGTTATTCATTATGGATATTTGCTATGATGGTTAATGATAATTTATTATCATAACATGCTATGAATCTATTCAAAGCAACAACTTTTATTGAAAATAATTCTTTCCTCTTGGTGGAACTATTTTTGTCAATAACTTTCTATATATTACCATTAGAATTGTAGCTTTTTGTATCCAAATAAATTCATAAAATTATTTTTGTTTAGGTAAATTATTTAAATTTTCTTATCTTATTAATTTTTTGACACCTAAAATAATGATTTTGCCAATAGTAACATCATTAAAATGATATCTAATATTTATACTCTCTAATGAATCATTTTTTTCAATATTTTTCTCTATGCCATTAAAATATCTTTTGATTTTCCACCGCTAATGCTCCTCTTAGTGATGTTTTACCTTACTGATATCAATTAGGAGCTTGGTACACCTAATCGGTATGAAGATGACCAAATTCACTTAGTAGATTTGAAGATGACTAGATTCCTCTAGTTTTTCCCTTTTGCTAATTTTGAGCTCTTTTTTTGTTTAATAATTTGCCAATTTTAGGCTCTTTCTTTGTTTTCTAGCCTTAGTTTCTTGATTGACTTCTCCTTTTTTTTTTTTTTTTTCCTTTTTGAATAAAGGCACTTTAGAATATTTTCGCTCAATTTTAGCAATTAGGGTTCCTTGGCTCTCCCAAGACTTCCTAAGCAAGTGCTTATGAATGTTTGGAGTTTCAGTCTTAGGAATGCTCTTAGTTTTTTTTGAGCTGTGACTTCGAAGTCAAGGCTAGGCAGCTTACCAACGTAGGCATCCTTTGAATAAAATGGGTTAATAGCTCACAAGTTTAGCTCACTCATGGTACTTTTGAAGTACATAGCATTCTAAGGCCTAAGGATATCAATCCTATCATTGAGCAAAATTCAAAGTTTTACTAAAATTTGAAGAAAAATCCAAGAAATCGAGAAAACATTCTAGTTCAACTCATGTTCTTTAGAAAAGAAATTAAAAAGATAAAGAATAATATAAAAAAGAAATCCTAGGTTTTATCAAAAACCAAAATAATCAAGGAACCAATCAAGGTCTTGAAAATGGGACTACGATGCCCTTGAGTCACTGAGTCACTGAAATTAGAGAAAATAGGTTTTTGGTTGGATTAGGTTTGAATTGATTGATATAAAGTTTGTTTTGTTGGTACTATCTATGGTTCATGCATTTGATTGACATAAACATTAGCTAGTACCGTGACTCTTTGAATGGCATCATGATGAGGCTTAGGTTTGAAAAAAATATGAGAAAGAATGAAAAACAAGTAAAATCAGATCCACTTTGTTAGCATCGAGGGAGGTCATTGGCATATCAAATGAGGTAACCAAAAAGAATAGTAGAGGAGTACAGGTGTATGGTGAGCCGTGGAGTAAATGATCTTATTGTTTTTTTAAAAAATGAAATCATTTAAATATTTATTGTATATAAAAATTATAAATAGTTATTAATGTTGGATATTTGCTATGATGAATCATGATTATTTATTATCACAACATCCTATGGATGTAGCAACTTTTATTAAAAAAAATATCATTTGAAGAAACTATTTTTCCCAATAACTTTCTATATATTATTTTTATCATCATTAAAATTATTTTTATTTAGAAAATTATCTGTTTTATCTTTTAATTTTTGACTTCTAGAAAAATAATCTTGCCAATAGTGATGCCATTAAAATTATATGAAATAAATAATGTTTGACAGAATTATTTTTTCAATAGCTTTTTTGTGCCATCATATTATCTTTCAACCATCCAAAAGGATTATTTTTGTCAATAGCTTTCTTCATATCATCATTGAAATTATGTAAAATATTTAATTGTTTAGATGAACATTTTTTTCAATTTTAGATGATTTTTTTTTCGATGACTTTCTCTATGCTATTAAAGCATATTATAATAATACAAAATAGTAACAATGACAATAAAAATAGTAACAACAATAATTTGATGTGTGTGCACGTGCATGTATGTGTGTGTGTATATATATATATTCTAAACCACCATTAATGATCATTATAACACATGAATAAATCTAATTAAAAGTTAAAAATGGTCATGTATTTTATTCTACTAGCAATAAACTTATGATAACTTACAATGGTTATGGACTATTGGTGTAAAACTATTACAACCTTGATATAATCATGATTTTTACCTTTTCTATTTTTACTTTGCATTTGCCTTTCACTTGCGAAATGGTTCAAGGGTTACAGCTTATGTCATAATGAAACTCTAGTATAGGGCCCCATTCTTTCACTAAATTTGAGTGATCACTAAACTTCTGGCTACTAGGATACCTTTTGATCTTGTTTCCTTCTCTATTTTCACTTTGTATTTGCCTTTAGAGTTGATTGAGGGCTATGCTCAAACTCATCAAACTCTAGTGTAAGGTCTTATACTTTCACCAAGTTAGTGATCACTTCTTAACTTTTGGCTATTAAGGGCCTGTTTGGATGGAAAGGAATGGAGGGAAGGGAAAGGAAAAGAAGGAGAAATGTTATAAGTTACTTTGTTTGGAAGAAAGATGAAAGAAAGAGGGGGAAGGAAATTGAAGTAACCGGTTCCCCTTTTTTCTTCTCAACGAGGGCAAATTTGTTAACCTCCAAATTGATGGGTAAGCTAGGGGAAGAAAAAAAAATTTAAGTTATATTTTTATGAAAGATTAAAATATTTTTATTTTTTATTCTTCTTTTTTTTATTCCCATTTTATTTTCTATTCTGGAGGGGTATAATTGTCACATAACTCTTTCTCTTCTTTTCTTTCCTCTCTATCCAAACATGATAATTGATATTACCTTTCTTTTTTTTTTGGTACAAGCGGGTGATCATACTAGTCTAGTGCGAGTCAGCCTAGATAGGTCAAAAAATAAAATTTATTTAAGTACAATAGGCCAGGGTCTTCCTGCTTCCAACTCCAAAGTTGGAATGATAGGCCACAAAGGCTGCAATCAGTCAACTGCAGAGTTGGCTTTCCAATAGACAAGACGGATCTAAACTCTATGAGCATTTCGAAGGGTAGATCGGATGTTTTGAAACAAAGGGTTGATTGAAACATGATCGCAACAATCCTGCTTGAGCCATCGGATGACAGTAAGAAATTCTCCTTAATAAAGAGACTATGAGCGTGAAGGATCGAGTGCTGTATGAAATGTCTGCCCAAGTTACATAAAGCTCTACCAAAAACCAAGGAATCTAGAAGTCTAAGACCTCCCATCGCCAACATTGCTCTATCGTCCTTGAATAATAAATGATGAACCTGCAACTCTATTCCGAACACTTCCATCAAAGTTAATTTTAATAAACCCTAGGAGTGGGAGCTCCCAAGAGATAAAAATTGTATGTCGGTTCGCTGTCGAAGTAGCAGAAAAATCCCAGTGGCCAAGACCATCAGAATCAAGAGCAGCGCGATGAGTGTGTATTCAGCAGATAAAGATATAGCTTTTCTCGCTATCCTGATAAAGATACAATATCATTAGTGAAGACAAGTAGGTTCCACGATATCCAAACCTGATAGGCTGTGTAGCCCAAGTGGTGCCATGCTGCTGGATACCCCTTCAAATATCGCACAGAAGAGCAGATGGTAGCCCATAATCTGCTAGATCTGTCTAGCTCTGGGCAGTTAGGATGGCGTGAACATAGTCTCCTCCTCCTGATCGCACACTGGGCAAGTAGGCTGGATGGACAGTCCTCTCCCAGAGAGCAGGGAGTAGATAAGAAGATAATCCCATGCAAGCTTTAAATAAATAACTAGATCCTGGGATAAAGCTGCCAGATCCATGCAACATCCATCGTATGCTGAGGCTATGGCCTATAAATCTTCATTAGATCTCTGGTAGAAGCACAAGAATGATAAGATCTCTTCATAATCTGGTATCAGATATGTGCTTTGGTATAAGCGGAATAAAGAGGATCCGATAAAGAGCTCCTCACCAAAAAATTAAGACAACGTGGGAAGGTGCCAGAAAGAGTGATCCTGAGCAATCAAACCATTGACTCTCATGCTGCTAGAAACATCCATACTGATATAGGTAGGCTATAGTGATAGAGGAAGATCAACAAACCATGTATCCTGAATAACATCCATCGAGATCCATCTCCAATTATCCACGAGATATTGTTTAAGATAGTCGGAGCTGCCGACAAATCTCCTTCCAGAAGAAAGAGTATCCATGGAAGGACTAAAAATCCATAGTAGTCCAATCACCATATCTAGCATGCATAAAGGAGCTTCAAAAATAATGCGGATCAAGTAGAAATCGTAGCATGCCTAGAATTAAAGCCTCTCTCTGACGGTCGAAGACTGGATTCCAAGGCCATCTTCTGAAGTCAGCAAGCAAATGTCCCATGCTAGCAATGAACACCATGGTCTGCTTAGAAGTCTAGAGGAAGTTCCTACAGCATCTCTTTATCCTCCTCAAATAAGTCATTGGAATTGCAGCATTGGATAGAAGATAAAGAGGAAGAGAAGTGGGAACCAAGCATAAAAGGATGATCCTCGCGATCATGGATAACCCAGTGACCTACCAGCCATCAAGATGGTCATGGATCGACACTCTAGGTCAATGTAATCACCGCTTCTTGGCCGTCTTCCTATAATGGGGATCCCTAGGTAAGATAGCCGATCAGTCTGATTAGTGATACCCAAGGTTTGAATGATGGCCATCCTAATTGAATCAGTAGTCTTCGAGCTAAAGCAGATCATAAATTTTTGTAGATTAACTTTCTGACTAGAGGCTTGATAGTAGGCTGAATAATGAATGCAAAGGTGGTCGCATTATGGATAATAGACTGGTCTAACAATATGCAGTCATCAGCAAGCAGAAGATGAGAGGCCGAGGGACCATGGGGGCCCGTAGTGAAGGGGACAATGTGTGAATCATACTATGCCTGAGATAGTGCACAAGATAGAGCATCAGTAGCAAGGATAAACAAGAAAGGGGATAGAGAGCATTCCTGATGCAGCTCCACAGCAGTGAAAGAAGTCAGTTTGGCTATCGTTAATGATAAGGGAGAAAGACGGCCTGTGAATGCAAGCCATGATCCAAACTATAAAGAGGCCAGCAAACCCAAATTTTTGAAGAGTTATGCACAGAAATACCCAACTCAGTCTGTCATAAGCTCGCTCCATATCCAGCTTAACAGCCATAAGGTATTACCAGCCAAAGGATCTCTAGAGGTCATATATAAATTTCTGGGCTATGAGGACATTATCAGTAATGCAACGCCCTCTGACAAAACCCCTTGCTCAGAAGAAATAGGTGTAATATCACATTCTGCAGGCGGGTGACTAAGTACTGCACAGACCTTATACAAGGTAGTGCAAAAACTGATGGGCCTATAGTATAGAGAAGTGGAAGCATCAGTATGTTTGGGCACAAGAGTAAAGAGTATTCGATTCCAATCACAAGGAATAGATTTTGATTAAAAATAAGCTGGATAGTCTACACTACATCCTAACCCATAATATTTTAATAGTAGCAAAAAAAGGACGAAAACCCATCAGACCTAGAGAACTTGTCAGGCCCAAGATCCCATAAGGCTATCCGAATCTCGTCCACTGTAATTGACCTAATAAGAAGGTCATTCTCATATGCAGAAACTTTCTTTGAGCCTAAAACCGAATGGATAGGAAACCCCTTGCCAGTATGCTCTGACCATCTGGATTGAAAGAAATGAAAAAGCTGATCCCTAATAACATGAGTATCCTCCTGATAATGCTCCTCATTAGCAAGGCGTCGAATCCTATTCGCTGCATGTCACTTCCGCTGCATGTCACTTCAGGGTGGCCTGATAAAAAAATATGGTGTTTCGATCTCCGTCTCAAATCCACTATATTCAAGACCTCTGTCTCCAAAAAGTCTCCTAGTGCTGAAGAAGAGAGAGGTGAAGAGGCAACTTGGCTCGAAGGGGTAAGGTCAGAATCAGGAAGGCAGCCTTCCTAGTCTTCTTTGGTCTGGAGAGTAACAATGCCAGCTTTCACTTGCTCTACTTTCCTCACTATATCTCCAACCTCCACTCTGTTCCATCTAGAAAATCTGCACCTCGTTAACTCAAGACGCCTAAATAACCTATAAGTAGCGCTACCTCTGATAGGTATACGCCAAACCTAAGAGAGAATGATCCTGGCAGAGGTATAGGAAGTCTAGAACTGCTCAAATCAAAACTATCTCTGCTATTGAGCAGCCACATCAGTGGATATCAGGATGGGACAGTGATCAAAGGCAATCCTTGAAAGATGAGTAATAATGGTAGAAGGATAAATCTGAAGCCATTGGGTCATGGCCATAGTCCTATCCAGCCTCTCTCATGCTCAAGCAAATCCCTAGCGGTTATTACACCAGGTAAATTGGGGATCTGAGAACCACAGATCTAGCAAACCAGCAGCAGAGATGAAGGCCTGAACTCTGAAATGTCCGCAGAACCTACATGTTGTTTTCCCCCTTTCTTTTCATTGGCCCCCATAATGTAGTTGAAATCCCCTGCAATGAGGGATGGAAATCCTAAGCACGCAGAGAAAGGATCTCAGACCATAGAACACTACTCTTTCGAAAGTCAGTGCTAGCATAAACGCCCGAGAGGAGCTAGGGGACAGATGTTCCCTTAGTGATGACAAGAGCAACCTACTGGTTACACTGGTGAAAGGCATCCACTTAAATGAAGGTGTTGCGCCAAAGAGC
Source organism: Calamus simplicifolius (assembly GCA_900491605.1). Lineage (NCBI taxonomy): Eukaryota > Viridiplantae > Streptophyta > Magnoliopsida > Arecales > Arecaceae > Calamus > Calamus simplicifolius. Next base: position 10,575 of record UESW01003475.1, read on the forward strand.
CATGATACCTCCTGATAACCCCATAGACTCTACAGCATAAGAAGATCAAGAACTGAAAACCTGTCTCTTGAAATGGACCAGGCTGTCACCTAACAATTGGGTTTTCAAGAGTACACAAATATCAAAACTATGTAGTTGCATAAGTCTCCCAAACGAGGAGCCAAACAAAGGTTTCCTGCTCCTCTAACATTCCAAATAAGAAGCTTCATTTGATGGTTTTGGTTGAGGGGGGGGGGGGGGGGGGGGTCTCAGCTTGGTCCTCTAACATGTCATCATCAGAAAGGCTACCATCAAGCGAGGTACCAACCTCAGGATACTGTCCATTGCTGTCTATCAATTGGGTAGCCTCCATTTCTACTTCAACTCTTCCACCGGGGGGACGAGGCCGTAGTTTGTATGTCTTGACCTTACCCTAGAATGGCTTCTTTAAGACAAGAGACAACCAACTCATGGCATCATCCCTCCATCTGAATCGGCTAGGAAGCCGCATCCGTATCGCCAATAGAGGTCACACCCTTATTGCAGGTAGACTTGGGCCCCATGCCAGCTAGAGCAATAAGATTTCGAGGTGTGTCCAAAGATGTCGAAAAGGTGAATTTGGCATGTATGATGTTGGAGCCTGACAAGATAGCTTTCCCTTTACCTTTTGCATTTTTGGAAACAATTCACTGAGTTAGAGGCTCTGCAGGCCTGACCCTCTTTGATGGACCAGGTAGGAATCCTTGTGGGCCTTAGACCGTCCAGCCCATTTTTCAGTGCCAAGATGGGCGAAGGAATTCACTGAGACAAATCAGAGTTTGGAACTTGCTGTGAAACACTATTCTCTATTTGAGTTTTAGCCTGACCGGCATGCCTACCCTCCACCGACATGCTACCTTCACCTGCTCCATTCCAATCCAAAGTGGGGGAAGCCATGGGCTGGCCGGGCTTGTGGTGGCGCCTTCGTGCTATCTTTGCCGGTACTTGCCAGCCATCCACGAGGCCCGATCATGGAGTAGCCTCAGCTCGGTTCGTAGTAGCAGCCTAGGCTTCCTCCTCAGCTCCAAGACTTGGCCTTGGGGAGGCCTCCGCTGCCAAGTGCAGCCATCCATGGCCCGTTCTTGGTTCCAACCAAGGAGGAGTCAGATTTCGATAGGGGCAAGCAGGGATCGATGAAATGTAGAGATACACAGTTGGAGCATATCCCTTCCAAATGCTCATAGGAGAACTATTACCAGAAGGGGGATCAGCTTTCCCGTACTCTGACTCCCGAATGGAGAGGTTTGCTCAGGTCAATGCGCATGCACACTCAAGCAAAGCCACCTCTGCTCTTCTCCTTGGTTGATGAATCGAAGAAGACAAACTGTCCAGCTAGTGAAAGAATTATTTGCAAGATCTCATTTGACCAAAATTTCATCGGGAGGTGAGGCAAACAAACCCAGAAGAGGGCAGATGCAATGGAATTCACCGCTGGAATAAACTATGATCTCCACTCCTCAATGGCAATCGGTTACCCATTGGCAACCCACGGCCTTCCAGCACCACATACTTGGCATTGTTGTCAGAGAAATGAAATATGTAGCATCGGTGAGCAAGGCAGATAGCTTCCACCTCGCCGAAGGCTCCAGCTTGCCAAAATTCCCAGATGATAACATCTGGTGAAAGCCAACGATTGATGCTCCTCGCAAGGATAGCTCGCTTCTCTCAGCAACTGGCTTCCTCTTCCAAGGCCTCTAAGGGGACTTGGATAATCTCATGAAATTGGAGCTCTAGCTCCGTCACCTTCGCCAAAGAAGGGGAAGGAGCAAACCAGATAAAGCGGTTGGCCGCTGCTCTTCACCATGACATGTGTCCTTCCTTGTCACCATCCACAGCTACAAGGGTTGGGGGGACAACTTCTGCCATCGTTCGATGAAGTTCGATCAGAGAAAGCAGTGAGACTCGCAAAAGATCAGGGAAGAAGCAATCATAACACTAATCTTAAAGCACTATTTCAATCAAAAAAATACGATGTTTGCGATGCCAGAGCACAAGCTACAGTAACCTCATGGAAAAATGAAAAAGTATTCTTCTCGTGCCTAAACAAGAGAAGAAGAATAATCCTTCCTTTTCCTTCCTTCCCCTTCCTTTTCTTCTTTTTACTCTCCCCTTCCTTCCCCTCCAAAGATCCAAACAAAGCCTAAGACACCTCTGGTAGATTGATGCAAGTTTTTTATCTCCTTAGTCAAACCATTCTCAATCTAAACATCTTTAAAAGTTGAGTTATCACTATTAACGAAAGTGATTTAGGATTAAACTTATAAGGGCATAATAACTTGAGCAATGTTTTGAACCTAAGGGTTCAATAATATATATTTTGATGATAACAAAAATATTAATTAAAAAACTAATGCCATGCTTGAAGTTATAATGATAGATAGGTATTGTCACACTCCATACCCAAAATGGATCTAAAGTGTAACAATTCATTGTACAATTGAAAATAAATTTCTAGCATGCAAGGTATTATATTCAGAGCAAATTTATTGAGATAAAGGGTTGGCTTCTATTCAACTCCTACTTATGCCTTGATTTCTGAAACAAAAAATATTAATAGAGTTTTATGAGCCTTTGTCCAATAAGTAACATTAAGCATAAATTAGTAGATTAAGTAAGTGAAGATTTATAAAACTTTTTATAAAACAATACATATCATAATAAAAAACTGAAAGCTTCAATTCGTAACTTCACATATTATTGATATACTAAAACTATAAATCTTAAGGTATTTTTAACTAGTACTCAAAATTTTTCCTATAATATCTTTCATGTTATCATTCAAAATCTTCTAGTCATCAATAATTAGTATTTTTTATGTCATCTTATAACCAATATTCTATGATCATAAACTACGGTCATATATATCCTTGTGATAAGCCAAAGATCATATTTAACCCTATAAATGGGGCGTGTCCTCTATACATATTTTCTATAGAGGTGGGTCTGGTATTAATCATCAAGTCATCAGTCATTAGTCATTACATAGCGAACGAAGAGTTCATGTCATATTTTATCATCAATAATTCTATATTCATTAGTATTTACTTATTATTATCATAAAATTCTCATAATAATAATAATTCTTTAGTATTTGCAATAAATAGCTATGCAAAAATAACTGTATAATAGTCGGTATTAAAATATTAATAGCACATAACAAAATAAAACTATAATATTTATCTAGCAATTTATAAATTCTCAAATAAATATTTATAATTAGGCAATTTACACAAATCTTCTAATTTATAATTAGCCTATTTACTTAACCTAGATTTGTAATAAAGATGCTATGCAGATTTTAAAATTTTAATAACACTTCAAAAATAATTGTGAAATCTAACAAATATTTCAATTCAAATAATTCATTAACTACAAAATAAATTTTGATAATCCTGTAATATTATAAAAATCCCAATTTATAGTCAAGTTATTTACCAAAGTTTGAAATCCTTTTTATAATCATAAAAAATTTATAAAATACTCTAACTTATGATTAGGTTACTTCTCTTTAGATAAAATTACCAAAAATTAATCCTTAATTTCTTATGCTTAAAGACTCCATCAGCCTTCTTGATCTTTTTGATCCTTCAACCTTCAACTTTTCTACCCTTTTGAACTATTGATTTATTATCGAAAGATCTTAATTGAACCTTATTTATAAAAAGATTTCTTAGATTTTTATTTTTTATATGATTCTAATCTTCTAAAACCAATAAACTTTCTAATTTTTATAGGATAATAATTTTTTAAAGAAAACTAAAGAGATACATATCCATTAAATATTTAAAAATAGATTTTAATTTAAGACTAACTTTTAACTCATCCAATATAATTTTAAAATATAAAAATTTGGATAAAATATCAAAAATCATCTTTGTCTCAATCAATAGCAATTTCATATTTTTTTTAGAAATTCATCAACAATGATACATATTCATTAAATTACTCCTAACTTTCTCAATTGATCTTCAATTTGAATAATTTAAGATGCATTAGAAAGCTAAATCAATACCAAACATCAAGGATTTAGATTCAATCAAAAATTTTAATTATATTATTTTTATATTTTTTTAACTTAATCTATTTAAATTGCATCTTAATCTAAAGTAAGCTAGCCAAAAGGGCTAGGTCTCATAGGTATGAAAGTCAATCCGAGCTAATACTTGAACAAAATTTCATTCAATAGGTACTTAATTTACAAGGAACTTAAGTTGCATGCAAGAAGTTCAAGTTTTAGGAAAACAACATCAAATCAATTATTAACTGATATTAGAAGTTCAAAAGAATGTTTCTAATTTTTAGATTTTATTTTTCTAAGGATATCTATTATAAAACTTGGTTTGAGAATAGGTGCACAAGGTTCAAATCCTTAAAAAATAATTAGACTGGATTTTGGATAAAAATTAATAAAAAATAATCCAAAAATCCAAAATTATAAGTGTATGCTTGATCAGACCTGAGAATGATCAATCGAACTAGTTCGCACTAGGGAACAACTTGAAAGATAGATTTCTAGAAGGCTTGGTGTTCAACTACTATGGGCTTGGGTGATCGACTGATCCAATAATCATATATTCAGATAATCGTTAAAGCTGCCTTTGAGCTTCAAAAGTTATATTTTCTAAGCCCTATAAAATGAAGGTTTGGTAGTTGATTTTTAAATGAAAAAATAAGTCAAAAATTATTGGTATATCTTTGTGAAAATGATTTTTTTTTAAATCTTAGCACGCATACTCCTTCCTTTTCCAACTTAAGAGCTTATTTGTCTATCCACGTTCATGTGGAGGGTTTTTCTTAATGTAAAAGGATTAAGTGGGTTTGTTGTCAACCCAAGAAAAGAATTGTAAGGGTTCCCTCTAAGCCTGAAAAAAAGTGTAAAGGTTCTTCACCCAATTTAAGAGGATCGGTACTGAAAATCTCAAGGTGCCTTGGATCTTGATGTAGGCATGGACTATCAAACCACTATAAATCTTGTGCTTTATTTTCTTTTCTTACTCTTTCATTCTCCTGCAAATTGTTTTATTTATGCTTGCATTGAATCTCTAATTACTTATGCTTTTTATTTGAAATACTTGATATCTTGTGCATAGTTTAAATTGCCATATCTCTCTGGTGTAATAAGTTTTTGAGAAACCCAATTCCTCCTCCACTCTTGGATTGCCCTAGGCCCAATAATTGGTATTAGAACAAGGTCTCCAATCTATTGACCTAACCATCAAGAAGAAAAGACTGACAACCATGTGAGGTTTACGTTTTACTAAGGTAGTGGTTAATAGAAAAAAAACTATCCCTGGATAAGCGTACAAATAGAGTTTTTTCATGGGATATCCCTGAGGATATCTCCTGGCTATCCCATTGGCCATATCAAATGCAAAATGATAAATCCATAGAATAACTTTTTGTTATCCTTTCTGGTAAATAAGCTATTCTCCCACTCTCTAGAAAATAAATTGAGAGGATCACCCATGGTTAAACATGGGCCATCCCTCTAGTTAAAATTATTCCCAATTAACTGGTATAGTTGTGGCTTTTGGAAATAAGGGGGGCTATCCCCCCTTATCCACTTTCTCAAACATAGCCTAAGGTTCAAGCCATCTATAGGCCTCCTTTATTTAGCAAAGAAAATTATATCTACTGGATAGCCAGGATGAAAATTTTTATTCAATCCATAGGTTATAAAGTATAGAGAATAATTATCCATGGTTATAAGAGACCCACAAAAGAGGTGAATAGGCTTAGAGTTCCTATGAAGGAACTTGATTTAAACAATGTAGAAATAAATGATTTTTAAATAAATGCCAAAGCTATGAATATGTTATATTATGCTTTGGATGGCAATGAAATTAACAGGTTTTTAACATGTGAAACCACTAAAGTGAAGGAATGCAATATATATATATATATATATATATATATATATATATATATATATCTGTGTGTGTGTGTGTGTGTGTGTGTGTGTGTGTGTGTGTGTGCAGTAGAAGCAACATTGGTCAATTTTAGTATCAAATATAAAATTATCAAATTATAAATATACGGATCATTTAGTATGCATAAATTTAATATCATCATTTCAAACAAATTATCATATAATTTTTTTGACACATAAATCATACCGAAGTATTGAGGTCTCAAAGAAGCAGACGTGCCCTACTATAGAATTCAAAGCTAAAAGAAAGAATCCCATGGTAAAGTTTGCGAGCCAAGGTACCTCACAAAATTGCCTACAAAATAAAATAAAATTAGAGACTTTCTCACTTCTTTTAGGATCGGTATCAAATTATGAGAGTGGGCTCGCTTTTATTTTTTTTTGGCTCTAAAGTGATTGGCACACATACAAGGGAGAAAGACGAAGAGAAATTTTTATTTTATCATGTCACACACCCTTTAAAAAGTCCATCTTATTTCTTATTTATAGACTTTAAGTGAATCAAAAAAATTATTTTTTAAATTAATTTAATTTAGATAATATTTATCTATTACAACCAATTTTGACCACATGTGTATATTTTGAGAATAATCCTCTACACATGTACATCACCCCCTTGAGCAAATCAAAGAAAAAGTTACTCTCTCATTTGTAACTAATTTATAAATAATATATAAATTAAATATAATAATATCTAAATTATCAAATAGTATTTAATAAATCTAGATATTATTAATTTTAAATATCTAATAAATTAAATTTATTATTTATTTTTTTAATTTTTAATATTTTTAATAATACATTATAAAAAAATATCAAAAATTAAAATTTCTCTCTCTCCATTAATTCAAAATTAGCACCATTTACAAGAGAAATTTTTTTTTTGTGTGATGTTCCATAATAACACTTATGTGCCATCGTTCATATCATCTTATTATATGATCAATATGTTTAAACATATTTTTATTTTGTTCAATAACCAAGTCATTGTATCAAAATAGAAGTAAAATAATAATCAATTAAATTAATTATTTATCTTCATAATAAATACATTATTATAAAGTTTCAATAAATATTTTATTTAAGAAAATTAAATAATTAATCATATTAATTATTTAATCTAAGAGTATTCGATGCAATTAACCTAAAACAGTATGAAAACCATTGATTCATAATTTCAAGCTCCAATAAACTTAAAATTACTTAATTAAATTAAACTCTTTAATTATTTATTCAGTTTATTAATCTTAAAGTTATTTCACTAAAAACTCAAGATTGCACTCTTAAAAATTATAGATTAATTTTTACTCAAAAACTTGAGTTATCCATTGATATAATTATTACATGTAATTCAATCCTCCATAATTAATTCATAATTAGAGCTAGGTGAAATAACCATTTTACTCTTTTAATTATCTCTTTTCCTTAAGTTAAACAGCTAATTTAATCAATACTTAAGAAAACTAATTTTAAGCTTCTTTTTGAAAGTCATGGATTTTATATCTATAAAGCACACTATTTATCTTCTTAATCAATACTTAAGAAAACTAATTTTAAGCTTCGTTTTGATAGTCATGGATTTTATATCTATAAAGCACATTCTTAGCTCAACGTGTTATCGAACCTTCAAAATGTAAGTATTGAGTCAACATCAAATGGGCTTGAATGAATAAATCAAAAGATCTAGTAACACAATCAAGAAGTCTGTGATTAAGTCAAGATTAAGGTCGATGTACATATAATCATCTTGTAACATAAATTAAACTCTTTATAATGGTACTACTTAAATAAAGATTTAAATTATATCATTTTGAGTTCTATATAATCTTATTATATATAATACCATCACTAAGTATTTCTACACAATAATTCAGATAAGAATTTGATATTCATAATGTTCATAGACCGTATTAGTGATTAATTAGCAATAGAAGATCCATACTTTGATCAATCATGGACATGTTTAAATATATTAGCCATAATTTTAATCCTTTTGTATACATTATACTAAAATTACAACCTCATAATATATTTTAATTTTTTTTATAAATATTCTTTTATATTAAAATATAAAACAAACAAGATAGAAGAAAAATACTTTTTTTAAGAAAATCAAAAGTACAAATACATCAATTTCAAGAGCACCATATTCCTAACATAAAGAAAGATGGAATAAACTTGAAGTTACATATTATGGTACTAATCAGGTTAAAGAGTCCAAAATTATTTTGCTTATACATAATTATGAGTGTTGACCCATTTATTAATTTTGATGATTAACAAAAGCCATGAGTATATTCCCTATAATACTAATGAAATTGACAAGTGTTTCAGAAATTTAGAAAGGTTAAATATTTATAATTCATGCAAAAATGGGCTTGAATCAATTTTTAGTGGTATGTGTTAAAGTTCAGAGTTTAGAGCCGACTCCAGAAGCATTAGAGCCGACTCCGGAGCGTATCGAAACTATTTGGCACATTCGGCACGGTTTAGAGTCAACACCCAAAAATTAGAGCCGACTCTAACCTAAGTTACAGTGAACTATTTTTCTGCTTCAGAATTTAGAGTCAACACCAGCAGAATTAAAGCCGACTCTAACATGAGAATAGAGACTGCATTTTTTTGGGATACTATTAGTATCGACCCAAAGGAAATTAGAGCCGACTCCAGCTAGTAATGTGTCGACTCCATAGAATTTCAGAGCCGACTCTATGACGAACATTTCTTACTGTTTTGGGAAACCCGACTTCGAGCCGACACCTTGAATGATTAGAGCCGACTCTAACCTGTCAGAGGCGATTTTCAGATTTGTCAGAAAAATCTTCAACAGTCATATTTCTTCACCTACTCTTCAACGGCTCTTTGCCTTTGCGTGTTGAACTAATCCACAAGTACTATCAACGGCTACTTTGCATCAAAAACATGGATTAAGAGAGATTATAAAAAAGGGCATTCCAATCGTTCAAAAATAAGAGAAGAAAAAGAGGGAAATAGAGAAATTTTAAAGAGAAAAATCTCTAATTCAAAGCCTAACTGTTCAAAAGAGATAGAAGAGAAATTCAAAAGCTTTTTAAGATCAAATCCGAAGGATTTCCATCAATTAGAAGAAGAAAAGTAAGAGCCCTAGTTCTTTAACCTTCTCTTCATCAACTTTTCTTCAAGTGCCTAAGTTCAAGCTTTGAAAGATCACTCAGAAGAGAAGAGGAAAAGAAGAAAAGCTTGACATCAAATAGCTTCCAATCAAGCTTTTCTATTCTCATTTTATTTATATTGTTTATCTGCTCATTTGAGAAGATTTAATCAGGGAATTGAATCAGTTGAGGTAGTTGACCTCGGGCAAGCTAAGATTAGCTTGTATTAGGTTGAGTGCTAGTGAACCTGTGAAAATCAGCTGGGTTCGTTGTGATCCCATTGTAAAACAATAAGTTCGGGTTGTGATCTTGCAAAACAACTCTGCTATAATCAGGGTAATTATAGTGTGTACCCGAGAGTTGCTTGGAAGTAGATGTAGGTGTAGCTAACACCAAACCACTATAAACCCTTTGTGTTTGTTGTGCTTATCTCTTCTCTCTTTCCCTCTAATTTACATTGTGTTCAGCATTCATAGCATCACACTCTTTACACTTTACTTGTGCACATTCATCTTGTGAAATTAATTTTAATTGTAATATTTTTTAAAGAACCCAATTCACCTCCTCCTCTTGGGTTACTATCTGGGCCAACAATTGGTATCAGAGCTAGTGCTCATCTCAGCTTGATCTAACAATCAAGAGCTAAAGATCCAAATGGCAGCTCAAACTGGTTCTTCTTTTTCTGAGGGACAATCCACAAACCGACCACCTTTGTTTAGTGGCACAAACTAATCATATTCAAAAACTAGAATGAGGATTTTCATTCAAGCTTTAGACTATGAGTTATGGAGTGTCATTATCAATGGTCCTAGCACTCCCACACACTTAGTAGACGGATTCATTATTCCTAAGCCTGAAAGGGATTGAAATGAAAATGATAGAAAAATGGCTCAGCTCAATGCCAAGGCCATGAATGTCCTAAACCGTTCTTTGGATGTAAATGAATTCAATAGAATATCCACTTGCATCTCAGCCAAAGAAATATGGGATAGGTTGGAAGTTACTCATAAGGGTACCAACCAAGTTAAGGAATCCAAGATTAACATTTTGGTGCACAAATATGAACTCTTTAGCATGGATCAAAATGAATCTATTACATGCATGTATACTAGATTTACTGATATAGTAAATGGATTAAAAAGTCTTGGAAAGACCTATACTAACTCTGAATTGGTGTGAAAAATTCTTAGGTCTCTTCCAAGAGCATGGGAAGCTAAAGTGACAGCTATCCAAGAAGCCAAAGATCTGAACAATCTACCTTTGGAGGAGCTACTTGGATCTCTTATGACCCATGAGCTTACAATGAAGCAACATCAAGAAGATGATGTGAACAAAAAGAGGACTGTTGCACTCAAAGCTACAGAAAATGAAAAGAGCAGCAATGAAGAAGATAAAGACGATGATGAGACTGCTCTCTTGCAAAGGAATTCAGAAAGTTTATGCAAAGAAGGAGACCCTTCCACAAGAGAAAAACTGGTATTCAAATGGAAGGTGAAAAAGAAAAGGATAAGGATAAAGAGAAAGATCCCTTGATATATTATGAATGCAAGAAACTGGGACATTTCAGATCCGAATGTCCTCAACTTAAAAAGGGATATAAAAAGAAGAAAAAGGTGTATGTTGCAACTTGGAGCGACAGCGAGGAATCTTCATCCGAAGATGATCAACAAGAGGTTGCCAATATATGTTTTATGACAAATAATGAAAATGAGGTAAATTCTAAAACCCCTAATGATAATTTTACTTTTGATGAACTATATGATGCTTTCAATGAATTGTTTAGTGATTTCAAGATTTTAAGAACCAAAAATAAAACTTTGAAAATTAAAAACGTAGATCTTCTTAAAAAGAAAATAAACTTGTTCTTAAAATTAAAAATCTAAAATCTAAAAAGGAAGATATACTAAAGGAAAAAGAATCAATTTCTACTGAAAATCTTAATTTAAATAAAGATATTGAGAAATATAAAAACATTGTTGATAAATTTACAAATAGTTCAGAAAAGCTTAATTACTTTTAAACAATCAAAGAGTTGTTTTTGATAAAGCTGGTGTAGGGTATAAATCACACATGAAACAAAAATTTGTTAATAATTTCTTTATAAAGAAACCAATCAAAAATGATATTTCCTATTACCATTGTAGCATAAAAGGACATAAATCTTATGAATGTAATTACAAAATGTCTCACAAGAACATAAGTCATAAAGGTAAGAAAATATGGGTTCCAAAAGGAACTGTGTTTATTGCTACTAACCATGAAGGACCCAAGAAGGCTTGGGTACTTAAACAAAAGATATGATTGCTTTGTAGGAGTGTCTTACGGCCAAATGATCAAAAAGAAAATGGTATCTTGATAGCGGCTGCTCAAGACACATAACAGGTGATAAAGAGCAATTCATCATCCTTGAAGCTAAAAGAGGAGGAGTTGTAACATTTGAAGATAACGGTAAAGGCCACATCATGGGCTTTGGTAAAATTCAGATTACTCTATCCACTTTTATTAAAATATCTTATATGTAGATGAATTAAAGCATAACTTGATTAGTATTAGCCAACTTTGTGATAAAGGTTTCAAAGTTTCTTTGAAGATTCTATCTGCATTGTATCGAAACATATTGACAATAGCATTATATTTATTGGAAATAGAAATGACAATGCATACTTATTGATTTGAACAATTTGTCTACTAGTAACCATTGCCTAATTGCTGATAATGTTAAAGTAAATGAGATTAGATGGCTATGGCATCGTAGACTAGGTCATGCAAGCACACACTTAATTTTAAAATTGCTTAGAATGGATTTAGTTAAAGGTCTTCCAAAATTAGATTTTGAAAATAATAAAATTTGTGATACATGTCAATTTAGAAAACAAACTAAGAATTCTTTTAAATCTAAAAATATTATTTCCACCTTTAGGCCACTCGAGCTACTACACATGGACCTTTCTGGACCTACTAGAACTACTAGTCTAGGAGGAAAGAAATATGGTCTTGTGATAGTAGATGATTACTTAAGATTCACTTGGGTATTATTTTTAGCTCACAAAGATGAGACTTTCTCGATATTTCTGAAATTCTTCAAGAAAGTCACAAATGAGAAGAACACCACCATAGTGTCTCTTAGAAGTGATCATGGAACTGAATTTAAAAATTATTTATTTAAAAATTTTGCATTGAAAATGACATTCATTATAACTTTTCAGCACCTAGAACACCTCAACAGAATGGAGTTGTAGAAAGAAAAAATAGAACTCTAGAAGACATGACCCGTACCATGCTATGTGAAAGCCAACTCCCAAAATATTTCTGGGCGGAAGCTATAAACACAGCATGTTACATCCTAAATAGAGCCTTAATTAGACCAATCCTTAAGAAAACTCCCTACGAATTATGGCATAATAGGAAACCCAACATTGGTTATTTTCATGCATTTGGTTGTCGATGTTTCATTCATAATAATGGTAAAGACAATATTGGAAACTTTGACGCAAAATCAAATGAAGGTATATTCTTAGGATTTCATTTCTAGCAAAGCTTATAGAGTATTTAATAAGAAGTACCTGATTGTAGAAGAGTTAATTCATGTAGTATTTGATGAATCTTTAGCATCAAGTTATGAAAAGATAGACGATGAGGAAGATACTAATTTACTTGAAAGAGATATTAAAAAATTAAATCGATGTATCTTCAGATCATGAACCTAAAGCTAAGGATGATGACTCACCTAAGGATGATAGTATTGATACTACTCGTAATGATGTAGATCTACCTAGAGATTGGAGATGTGCTTATGGTCATCCAAAGGACTTAATCATAGATCCATCTCAAGGTGTAAGAACTAGATCATCAATGAGAAATATCAATAATCATCTTGCATTTATATCTCATATAGAACCCAAGACAATTGAGAAGGCTGAAAAAGATAGTAATTGGATGTTAGCTATGCAAGAGAATTAAATCAATTTACTAAGAATAAAGTATGGACCCTAGTTGATAGACCCAAAGATTATCCAGTTATAGGATCCAAATAGGTATTTAGAAATAAATTAGATAAAAATAGCATTATTATTAGAAATAAAGCTAGATTAGTTGCAAAAGGATATAATCAGGAGGAAGGAATTGATTTTGATGAAACCTTTGCACCTATTGCCAGATTAGAGGCCATTAGGTTGTTACTTGCATTTGCATGTTACATGAACATTAATTTATTTCAAATGGATGTAAAAAGTGCATTCTTAAATGGTTTTATAAATGAAAAAATTTTTGTTGAACAACCACCAGGTTTTGAAGATCATGAATTTTTAAATCATATTTTTAAACTACACAAAGCACTTTATGGTTTAAAAAAGCACCTAGAGCTTGGTATGATAGATTAAGTAAATTTCTGATTGAAAATGATTTTTCTAGAGGAATGTTGATAAAACCCTATTTTTGAAAAGAAAAGAAAAAGACTTATTGGTAATACAAATCTATGTAGATGATATAGTATTCGGTGCTACTAGTAATCTTCTTTGTCAAGATTTTGCAAAGTTGATGCAGGGGGAATTTGAAATGAGCATATGGAAGAACTCAACTTCTTCTTGGACTTCAAATCACACAAGAAAGAGAAGGGATTTTCATTAACCAAACAAAGTACACGAAAGAAATTCTTAAGAAGTTTGGTATGAAAGCAATTAAACCTCTTGGCACCTATGAGTCCTTCATGCAAACTCGATAAAGATAAAGATGGTAAGCAAGTAGATCAAAAATATTATAGAGATATGATTGGTTCTCTACTTTATTAAACAGCTAGTAGACCTGATATTATGCTTGGTGTATGCTTATGTGCTAGATATCAGTCTGAACCTAAAGAATCTCACTTAATTGCTGTAAAAAGAATTCTCAGATATTTAAATGGAACTAAAAATGTAGGATTATGGTACTCCAGAGATTCAACATTAAATTTGATTGCATATTCTGATTCAGATTTTGCTGGTTGTAAATTGGATAGAAAAAGCACAAGTGGTGCATGCCAATTCTTAAGCAGTAACTTAATCTCTTGGTTTAGCAAAAAACAAAATTCAGTTGCATTATCAACTGCTGAAGCTCATATTGCAGCTAGAAGTTGCTGTGCTCAAATCTTTGGATTAAACGATAACTTGATAAAACTCCAATTAGATGTGACAACACTAGTGCAATAAATTTGACAAAAAATCATATTCAACATTCAAGAACTAAACACATAGAGATAAGACACCATTTCATTAGAGAACATGTAGCTAATAATGATGTTTATCTTGATTATGTATGTACTGATAAACAATTAGTTGACATATTTATAAAACCCTTAAGTAAAGAAAGATTTTGTTATCTTAAAGGAGAATTAGGAGTTTGTGATCCATCAGAATGATTTTAAGTCTCTAGGAATGACTATCTAGAATTCAATCATTTTCTTGAAGATCCTCTTATGATTCTAAGAAAATTTATCTAGATATTTGAACCTCTTGATTTACCACATTCTAAGGAAGATTTATCCAAAGTTTGATGATCATTTTGACAAGTTTCAGATTCTTTGAAACTCTATTTTTTTACTGAAACTGTCTTGGAGCCAACACCACTTATGTTGGAGTCGACTCTAATTCTTTGTGT
>UESW01003475.1:29646-71568 GCA_900491605.1 Calamus simplicifolius
TCAAGAGAATGAACTTTCCAAGAACCTAAGGCACACAGATTACTATAGCTTAGCTACATTGCATCGGATGGGTTTTGCAAGGTGAATGGACAATGGGATAGGAAAGGACACCTAGATGAAGAGCCCCTATGCCGAGAGTTTCTGAGCCTTGCGAGGCTGGACCATCAGTTTAGGGTTCCTTCTCCACACCTAGGAGTCCCATTCCTGCTCCTGCACCTGCACATGTTAATGATCAACCATCCACTTCTTCGACTGGATTCTCAGACCTTCAAATGGAGCAATTAAAAAGTTTGTTTGCAGCTCAGAAGGATGAGTTTGACAGTAAATTTATGAATATAAAAGAATCACTTTACTCCTTGATGATCGGATTGCAAAGATTGAATCAACTCTCAACTCCTCCGCAGAATCTTTAAGTGGTGATTTGAAGAACATCTTTGAAGAGCTTAAAGAGATTTGTGGAGATGGTGAAACTTATTCAAAGTGCAACGCCGAACTTCAAGACAAAATCACAACAGCTTGCACATTTGTTGATGAGAGACTAAAGACTATGTTAAGCTTCAATGTGATGGAATGAAAAATATTGTAGATCATTTAACAAGAATAGTGAGAAAGAACTTTTGATGTAATGAATGTTTAATTTTGTTGAAATGTAGTTTACATTTTGATGTAATGAAGTTTATGTGTTGATGTAATGAAGGCTATATTTTGATGAATGAGTATTTTTATGTAATACTTGACTTTTTTTGAAATGAAATTATCTTTTGATGCAATGAAAATTATCTTTTGATGCAATATGAAATATTCTTTACCTTTTTGTTGATTACAAAAAAGAGGGAGAGAATTATGGTTGTATATGCATTAAGAGGGAGAAAGTTATATTGTTAATTGCATTAAAGGGGAAGAAAGTTATGTGCATTAATTGTTGAAAAATCAAGTTCCTTAATTGATTAATATGAAAACATTAATGAAGTTATTGATTAATATGATATTGAGTTATTTAATTGATGTGGATTAATAATCAAATTGATTGTCTATGCATAAAGAAATCTTAAGTACCAAATATGTAAGAGGAAGAATAATTTGAACTTCATAGGGGAGCTACCTTATTCAGGGGGAGCTTACTCGTGAAGATCACTTCCTTGATAATTTTTTAAGTTAAGAATTCTATGCATATACTCAATGTTTTTATAATCATCAAAAAGGGGGAGATTGTTGATCCATTTATTGATTTTGATGATTATTAAAGGAATTGAGTATATTATTTGATTACTAATGGATTTATAAGTGTTTCAGGACTTAAATTTATTTGATCAATTTAAAGGAATTAAGAAATGAATTTTGAATCAAATACAAATCAGAGATTTCAAAGTTTCAGAGCTTGGAGTCGACACCTAGAAAACCTGGAGCCGACCCCATGGCCAATTCAATTTTAATCTGATTTTTGATACAATCCTGGAGTCGACACCTAGAGTTTGGAGTGACACCTAGAGTTTCGGAGTCGACATAGTGTCTGGAGCCGACTCCGATGCGGGACAGAACGCTTATTTTTTTTGAGCATCCTGGAGCCGACACCTACAGTATTCGGGAGCCGACACCTGACGATGGCGAGCCGACACTTACTTTTTCGGAGCCGACTCCTCACGAACTCGAAATTTCTATTTTTGGTAAAACGATCTGGAGCCGACACCTGAAAAGTTGGAGCTGACTCCAACCTGACTGGGGCGAAAATTTAAAATGCCAGATCAGCTCTAACGGTAATATTTTCTTTACCTATTTCTAACGAATATATTTTGTCCAGGTACACTCCAACGGCTAGTTTCATCCCAAAAACAGATTGAAGAAAATCTATAAAAAGGGAGAAAAACACCCGTTCGAAAGAAGAAGGAAAAAGAGAACGGAAAAGAGAAAAATTTCAAATCAAAAATCCGAGAAAGCCTGAGCCTGAAATCTAAGAGAAAAGCATTCAAACTCAAATCCTTCCACTCCAAAAAGCTCAAAGAGGAATCCAAGGCGTTCAAATCAAAAAATCGGTGGATTTTCCAAATTGAAGTAAAAGCTCTATTCTTCCATTTCCAATCTTCTCAACTGCAACGACTGTGAGGGATTAAAGCTGAGGCTTGATTCATGATTCCAAAGGAGAAGAGGAAAAGAAGAAAAGAAGAAAAGCTCAAAGCCAAACAACTTCAAATCAGGCTTTTCTAAACTTGTTTAGTTATTTTGAATATTTGCTTATTGAGGAGCTGTGTATCTTTGAAAAATAATATTCTTTTTGTTTGTGCCTAGTTCAATCAAAGGGATTGAACTAGTGGAGGTTGTATACCTCGGGTCAAGCTAGATTAGCTTGAGTTTAGGGTTGTGTGCTGGTGAGCCCGAAAAACCGGCTGGGTTCATTGTGATCCCGGGTAAAACAACAAGTTTGGGTTGTGAGCTTGTAAAACAAGTCGGCTGTAATCGAGGAGATTATAGTGTGGACCCAAGTGGATCTTGGGAGTGGTCGTAGGTGTTGGATACACCGAACCACTATAAAATCTTTGTGTTTGCCGTGCTTCTATTGTCTCTATCTCTATCTCTATCTCATTGATTGTGCTTTATATTTGCATTGCATTTACTTTCATTCATCTTAAGCAAACAATTTTTATTTAGAGGTTAAATTTTTTAAAGAACCCAATTCACCCCCCCCCCTCTTGAGTTGTCATCTGGGCCAACACGATGTACCATCGACACCAAAGACCAGTGTACCATCAGCTCCAAAAAGCTCGAGGCCAGCTCGACACTTCAAGATCGATGTACCATCGATACCGAAGACTGGTGCACCACTGGCTCCAAAAAGCCCGATGCCAGCTCGGCACCTCAAGACCAATGTACCATCGGCATCGAAGACCGGTGTACCACCGGCTCCAAAATGCCTGAGGCTAGCTTGGCATCTCAAGACCGATGTACTATCAGTACCGAAGACCGGTGTACCATCGGCTTCAAAAAGCTCGAGGCCAGCTCGGTACCTCAAGACCGATGTACTATCGACACCAAAGACCAGTGTACCAATGGCTCCAAAAAGCCTGAGGCCAGCTCGGTACCTCAAGACCGATGTACCATCGGCACCGAAGACTGGTGTACCACTGGTTCCAAAAGCCCGAGGTCAGCTCGGCACCTCAAGACCGATGTGCCATCAGCATCGAAGACCGGTGTACCATCGGCTCCAGAAAGTCCGAGGCCAGGTCGGCACCTCAAGACCGATGTACCATCGGCACCGAAGATCGGTGTACCACTGGCTCCAAAAAGCCCGGGGCCAGCTCGACACCTTAAGAAGATATACCATCAGCACCGAAGACTGGTGTACCACCAGCTCCAAAAAGGCCGAGGCCAGTTTAGCACCTCAAGACCAATGTACCATCGGCAACGAAGACCGGTGTACCATTGCTTCAAAAAGCCCAAGGCCAGCTCGGCACCTCAAGACCGATGTACTATCGACACTGAAGATCGGTGTACCATCAGCTCCAATAAGCCCGAAGTCAACTTGGCACCTCAAGACCGATGTAGCATCGGTACCGAAGACCGGTGTACCGTTGGCTCCAAAAAGCCCGAGGCCAGCTCGGCACCTCAAGACCAATGTACCATCCGCACCAAAGACCGGTGTACCACTGGCTCCAAAAAGCCCGAGGCCAGCTCGGCACCTCAAGACCGATGTACCATCAGTATTGAATATCAGTGTACCACTGACTCCAAAAATCCCGAGGCTAGCTCGGCATCTTAAGACTGATGTACCATCGGCACCGAAGACCGATGTACCACTGGCTCCAAAAAGCCCGAGGCCAGCTTGGCACCTCAAGACCGATGTACCATCGGCAACGAAGACCGGTGTACCACTGGCACCAAAAGGCTTGAGGCCAGCTCGGCACCTGAAGACCGATTTATGTCAGCACCGAAGATCGGTGTACCACCAGCTACAAAAGCCTGAGGCTAGCTCGGCACCTCAAGATTGATGTACCATTGGCACCGAAGATCGGTGTACCACCAGCTCTAAAAAGCCCAAGGCCAGCTCGGCACCTCAAGACCGATGTACCATCGACACCAAAGATCGGTGTACCATCGGCATCAAAAAGTTTGAAGTTAGCTCGGCACCTCAAGACCGACGTACCATCGGTACCGAAAGCCGATGTACTATCGGCAACGAAGGCCGATCTTCTATCTGTACTCAGAAGCCCGATGCCTGCTTGGCACTCCAAAGCCGACGTACCATCAGCTCCGAAAGCCGACGTACCATCGGCACCAAAGGCCAATGTACCATCGGTACTGAAAGCCGACGTACCATCGGCACCGAAGGCCGATGTTCCATAGGTACTCAGAAGCCCGATGCTTGTTCGACACTCCAAGGCCGATGTGCCATCGGTACTCAGCGGTGTGAGGCTGACTTGACCCCAAGTCCAACCTCGATGCTCCCTATAGGCCCTAACCCTACAAAATGGCTAAGTCATGGATCTGCTGGCAACGAGCCAACTGGTACTATCCCCAGCGCCGATGCAGCCCCTAGGGGTCCCACGTCGGCGAGCTGAGGGAGACAAGTCTAGTGCACATGTGAAAAAGAATTCATTACTAAAAGTTGCTTACAAAATGCCGACTGGGTCGGACTTTAGTACAAAGGAAAAACAAAAGAACAAAAAAGTCACGGATCGGTAGCTACGGGCTCATCATCAGATGAGGCCCCCTCGGACATCGGGTCTGGCTCGATCTCCAGGGCACGGGGGAAGTCGAGGACCCGGGCCTCCTTTTCCTTGCCATCTCGGAATCCCTGGAGGTAAGCATCCGCGGAGGCTTCGGCCAGCTCCTCCGAGAAGCGCGTGGATTGCCGAAACACCTCTATAGCTCCCGCGACCCTCACCTCGGCAGCCGCTTCTACCTCGCGGGCCTTGGCCACCTCCTCTACGGCAAGGGAGCTTGCCCTTCTTGCCGCCTCTTCGTCTGGATCTGCCTTTTCCTCGGCCGTCTTCAGTTCAGAGATGAGTGCGTCAATTTGGATGTCTCGGGCGGTCATGGCCTCCAGGGTGCTCCCTAGTTGGTCCAAGGCCACCCGAGCATGGTCGGCCTTGATAGTCGCTCGGTGTTCAGCCGCCTCTCTGGACTCCTCCACCTTTTCAGCCCAGGCTTGGGCCTCAGTAGCCTCCTGTCGAGCCTCGCAAAGGATGACCTTCCCTTGATTTATTACTTCCCTTGTGGACACCAGGGAGTTAGCCGACTGCATCAAAAGCACGTTAGTACCAATCTTGCTAGATAACAGATGCCAAATCATTAATACTACTTACCCGAACGAGCACCATGAAAGCTTCGCGGAAGAATGATGATGCACCTAGCTGGCTGAGCTCCTCATGGAACTCGAGCTAGATGAGTTGGGAGATCAACAATTCTGCTCGGCGCCCATGGTTCATCAGCGAGGGCCTGGAGGGTATCGCCCCACCTTCGCCTCCTTCAGCAGCCCCGGCAGGCTCAAATGCGGCCGATGTATCTCCCGTGGGTGCCACTACCACTGCGGGTGCGGCCTCGCTCGGGCTCGTTTCGGCCTCGGCCTGGGTCGGTTCGGCAGGGATAGGGGTCTCCACTGCTGCCACCCCCTTGGCCCTCACTCCTTCCGGGGGTGTGTCGGTTGTTAGGTCCACCTCGGGAGTGGCTGTTAACTCCCTGCACTCCGGGGATGGGGAGGGTTGTGCCACAGGCTGGCTGGGGGCCTGAGTTTGAGGCCTTGTGCTCGGTCCCTTGGTGCGAGGCGTCTGAGGGCTTTCACAAACTCTCACTTGTCTCTGGGCAAGTTGCTGGGGAGTATGAAGCCAGAGATCCGACAATGTCCCGTTACTTGAGAAAGGTTTAGTCTCGGGCCTCCTATTTTGCTTACTTCCGCATCAGTTACATCCCCAGGGGAGAGAACGCTCGGGCTGATGCACTCTCCCGTTTGGCCACCTCGGCCGACGGGACCTTGGGAAGAACATATATGGAGCATTTGGAGGTCCCAAGCATTGAAGCCACGGAGGAAGCCCTGTCAATTGCATAAGAACCCTCTTGGATGGATGCTTACATCTGGTATCTTACTGATGGCACCCTCCCTGAGGACCCAGCTGAGGCTAGACTACTCAAACGGTAGGCTCCAAAGTTTTTAATGATGGACAGGAGGCTCTACCGAAGGTCATTCTTGTACCCAGTCCTCAAGTGCGTCGGCCCCATAGAAGCTGATTACATCATGTGGGAGATCCATGAGGGCATCTGCGGAAGTCATCTGGGGGGCAGAGCTATGGCGTATAAAGCCCTACGGCAAGGGTACTACTGGCTAACAATGAGGGAGGACGTCGCCGAGCTCGTTAAGAGGTGTGATAGCTGCCAGCATCATGCCAGCATCCAGCGGCAACCGACCTCCTGGCTGAGCCCCTTGGCGGCCCCCTGGCCTTTTGCTCAGTTGGGGATGGAAATCCTGGGACTGTTTCACCCGGCCTTCGGTCAACGCAAGTTTCTTCTGATAGCCGTTGACCACTTCATCAAATGGATTAAGGACGAGGCGCTGACCAAGATCACCGAGGGCAAGGTGAGGTCCTTTTTCTCGAAATCTATTGGTTCCCCTCGGCATCGGCCCCGGACCAGGCGTCCCCTTGGGCCTGGTGTCCCCTCGGCCTCAGCCCCGGACCTGGCGTCCCCTCGGCCTCGGCCTTGGACCCGGCGTCCCACAACCTCGAGCCGCCTGACAAACCCACGTGGCCCACCAACCGCCTGTGGCGGCCACGTGGTCCACTACCTACAGCAATAGTGCGTGGCCGCAACCCATAATGGTGCACGCCTGACATGACTAGGCCCACCTGCTACCTGTAGCACCGCGCCTGGTAGGTGGCTGGCGGGGCAAGACGCCTCTGACATGCTTAGTGTCAGTTGCGACCTGTCATTGTCAGCCTTGCCATCTGTCCGCTACCGAACAAAGGCACCTCAAAATCGACCACCTTCTGGAAGTGAAAAAAGGAACGCTCAGACAGGTATAAAAGCCCACACTCACAACGATAAGGGGGATCTGAACTCAAGTTCTCTAGCTATCTTTCTGCTAGTTTACTCTTGTCTATTCTCGAGTTGCTTACTTGAGCGTCGAAGGGTCCCCACCGGTGCAACCGCTCTCCGGGGACTTCTTGCAGGAGCACTTTGAGGAGAAGGATTTTCGCTTTTCGACTTTGAAGGAAGGTGACTTGATGTCAACACTATACACTAATTGATCTCCCATTGTAATTACTTACATCTCATTGTTTAATAAAGGCTAGGGGAAGTTTTCCCCTTCCAATGACGTCGAAAAAAAGATTGACTCTAAAGCATAGACACCAAAATAAGAGAGCAAAAGAAAAAGAAAAAAAAATTTCAAGACTTCACATGTAACTTAAAGGAGGGTCACTTGAGATCCCTTGTGAACCAATTTAACAAACGTTTGTCAGTTTGCAACTTTCATAGGTCATAACTTTCTTATTGGCATTCATTTTCAGTATGCTCTAGGTGCTAAAATAAAGTTACTAACGAGTTCTATGATGATGCAATGATATTTAAAGAGTTCATTGCTGATTAGGCAAGTTGGAGCTCCAAAGAAACTTTCAAAATAAAAGTTTTCATTTTGAAAAAATACAAAGACTACCTTTCACGTATCCTAAAAAAGAATTAGATGAAACAACAAGAGACGAAATTGACGTAGAAGATGAAATACAGCTCAAAAAGGATTTTATCTTTTTTCTTTTCTTTCATGCCTATATATATAGAAAGTTGTAACCTAATTTAGAATGAAAGAGAAATCCACTTGGGATTTTATAAAAATGAAACTTATTAGTATAAACAAAGGAATTATGTGTGTGTTTGTATGTGTGTGTTTATATATATAGCACTTGTAATTATTCTTAGTAAAAAGAAGGCTTAGAACTCTACTTTTAAAAATTATTAATAGGGTAAATTACTGCAAAACTTTCCTAAATTTGATCGATTTGTTCATTGATCCTAAAAGAAAGAAAAAATGATGATAACACCGTTAAGCTACTAAGTGAAAGTCAAATTTAACCTTGCGAAATCATGACATCTTGATATTATTCAAAAATTTGTAGGACAATTCCAAAAAAAAATCCTTCTTCAACCTGGCACCAACCTGGAGATTGTTCATCCGTTCAACACGAAAGCTTTCATTACATCTTTGAAACGTTCATTTCTTTACCAAAGATAAGTAACGCCACACTAATAACCCAGGTCAATACATTTCGTCTTTTTTCGGAGTTTCCACTGTGTGGTTTTGAACTTTGAATTAGCAATCAATGTCGATAGGCACATGTGACAATTTTTCTTTGCCTGAGAAGTTTCAAAGATCTGTCTTCCTTTGGCTATACGATCCATCCTGATTGACTCTAAAGCATAAAAGACTACTGATGCTCTGGTTGATCTCCTATTGTAGTTACTTACGTCTCATTGATTAATAAAGACTGGGGGAGGCTTTCCCCTCCCAATTACGTCAAAAAAAAAAAAAGTTGACCCAAAAGCATAGACACCAAAATAAGAGAGCAAAAAGAAAAAGGAAAAATTATATTTGTTATAAGACTTCACATGTAACTTAGGAGGGTCATTTGAGATCTTTTATGAACTAATTTAACAACTTTATATCGGTTTGCAACTTCCACAGGCCATAACTTTCTTTTCTGGCAATCGGTTGTAGCGTGCTAGGTCCTAAAATAAAGTTCCTAACGAGTTCTACAAATTCAAATTTATTCTTATAAAATCATGACATATGAGGGGTAATTCCAAGGGGAAAAACAAAAAAAAAAAAACTTGGCCCTTGTGGTAATAATCCTGATCATCCATCCTTCTTCAACCTGGCACCAACCTGGCGCTTGTTCATCCGTTCAATACAAAAGCTTTGTAGAGGCTCTGAATGATTTCATTTCATCCGTGACCTTCACAAGCTGGACAGTGGGCTTCTCACGGACAAATGGGCATGTATGGGCATGGACTGGAGAGGCGGTCACAAGTCCCTCCGAGACACAATCAGCAACCTTGAATTTGTGTGAACACTTTGGGAGGATGACTAAGTTGGCTTTGTGTGTCTTCAACCTCTGAACGTTAGCTTGGAGACCCTCAACGGATCGATTCTTCTAACGGTAATCCACAACAATGCTAATGGTTGGGGAGAGCTTCTAGATTTCATACTGTATTTGAGCGTTTGACATTGGACGTTAGTAGATAAAACCATTGGTAGAAGTAGAAGATTATGATACATCCGTTGGTAGATAAAACCATCTATGCACTCTTGGATACACTTGGCCGGAGATCTTTACCATCACTCACAGAAACATCAGCTGCCACGAGGTCCTACACCAAAACAAACATTTCAGTCTTAACTACCCTTCAATTTCAGTGACTTTGAGGCAGGGGAGAACATCGGTTTTGATTCAAAGGACACTAACTAATGTGGGTGCCCCAAATTCGATGTACTCGGTCTAAGTGACTGCACCGCAAGGAGTGAAAGTAAGAGTGATGCCAAAGACATTAACATTCGGAGAAGTGAATGAAAGGAGAAGTTATACAGTTTGGTTCCTTTCAAACAGGAGAGCAGTGAAGGGGAGAAGCTTTGCAGAAGGGCATCTCACATGGGTGCATAGCAGCAAGTCTCAATACAAGGTGAGAAGCCCAATATCGGTGACCTGGGCATAGGACTAGGATAGCTTCCAGCTCTCAAAAGATTGTTTTATAAAGATGTGCAATAGAAGTGCAGGAAATAGGATGAAGATTCTTTATTATTATTGAAGAAGAAAATTGTCCTTGTATCAAGCCTTGTCACACGTAAGGAGCTATGGTCGTCCATTTAACTACGCATAGCTCAAGTATAATAATAAGATTCCTTTTTATTGCATTTGTGCCTCTCATTGACTTTTGGATGTTCAATGCTCCATCAGTATAAAGACAATGAACTAAGCATACTGCCTGCAAAAAGATTTCAAATGATCAATGCATGCGACAAACAAATCAAATTCCATCAGAATGAGCAGCTGTGATCCAAGAAGCTGTGGGGTTGGGTGTTGATAGGCTGAAGTGATGAAATCAATAGAGAAAAGCCATTTAAAGTGCTAGATGAACCTTGAATTTCAAGAAATTTACCAAACAACATGTAAATTAGAATAAGGATTTTGAAAGCTTGAGTGCTAAACAAAACATGAAGGATGGAAAAATTTGCAAGCTTGTATACGCGAAAATCTTCTTTTAAGGTATTTATAATGGAGTAGATGACTGAAATAATTTTCTAAGCCACTCTTTTATTGTGAATTAATGGTTTCAGTGATTTCTAGCTCAACCATCAACAACTATTAAGAATTAATATCATCTCCCCCTCTACGTTAAATGTATGAGATTAATTGTAGTATCTGAAGGGGACATGTAGCTCAGTCCTTGCACCTTTCCAAGCGAACTGGCTAAGAATAATCTGCTTACTTGATTGGTTGGCTGCCACCAAGAGCTCTTATTAAGTACTAATAAAATTTCACGTAGAATTTTCAGCTAATTCATATTTTATAGATTTCAATCCCAGGTAATAGATGCTTATCAAATGTGAAACGACTCATTAGTAGACAGATGTAAAAGGCCAAGACTAAACCAATACCATATTTGAAGACGATTTCATCTGAAACAAGGGTATCTATGTCCTAATGCATGCTGTTGTTCATGTATTCATGAACCACCGGTACTCATTGGCATCCACATAGCACATGAACTTAAGCCTAATTTCTGTGCCCTAGATTGAATACATTAGCATGGTTTGCAGACATAAAATAATGATAGTTAACTGGTTACTACACAAATCATATTGGCAACTGTCAAAGCAAAGCTCACTTAGCCTCCTTTCTATAAAGGTGTTACATACAAAGAATTATAACCATGAATAGCACAGGTTATCAATTCATCTGGAATATGAAATACGAGAAGAATCCCTCATATCATAAAAAAGTTTCAGCAAAGATTGATAGAACTCATGTCACATGAACAGAGAACTCTGGTCTTCCACACGTAAATTAAACCATGAGAACATGGGCACTACAACTTGAAATACAATGGAACGTATTATGATGAAAACTATCAGTAACATTGAACAAATTTTGGATACCTAAAGATAACAATTATATTAAAATAGGGAAGACACAGAATACAGAGTAAAGGATACTGCCTTATTTTTTTATGAATTGTAAATCATTTGCCTGAGAATACCTCTCCATAAACCTCATGAATCTGTCCCATTCTCGTGGTTCTGCATGATATATTTGGCTTCTATTCTTGCAGGCTTTCCGGTTACAAACTTGGCACTCACATTAACTGACTGCAGCACACCTTCCTCATCAATCATGTAGAACCCAGTGATGTCACCAAGTTCACCAGAAGAGTCAAAAGACAAAAGGTTGTTCAAAAATGAAAGTTGCGACACCATTGGAACCATCTCGGGATTTGGTTAGTCTCACATCAGGTATTGTCTGCTCATCAGTTCCTTGAATGAACTGGATTGCTGGCTTGACCATCATTGTTATTGGACTAGATATACAAGAGCTTACTCCTTTCCGGGTCCGCTTTGGATGAGCAAGTTGCAAGGCCAGGCCACTGAAAGTGGAATGGATGCCTCGGCAGGGAATGCTGGCGAGAGATACCAGGGCTGCATGAATTTGAAAAGTTTATGAATACATGCATCGATGAAAGTGATTTAATGTGCATTTCAAAATGAGAGATGCTATTATAAGTTTAAGCTTGAACATTCCATGAAATAGTAATAAAGTTCAGAACAAAATTGGCATTGTAGGAAAGTATTTCTATTAGAGACCTGGCATGCTGATGAGCCCCTTGACAATTAGTAGTAATGAGGCCTTTGGACTGAGTAGTTGGCACACAATATGCAAGAGGATGGACCTCAAGCAGGGGCGGCGGGGCAAGGTGGATGGGAAAATAGAAACAGAAACAAACAGAGTTCTTGTATTTTTGGATGTGCAAGCCAAGATAGCAGTATCTACTCAGTCTAGTAGAAACAGAAAAAATTGGAGGTGTGTGCAACTTTCGCTGTTTACACATTTAGTCTTACTAAAGGTGGTGGCATTTGAATATTTTAGAAAGCTAATGTAGTGCACCCATGAGAAAAAAAAGGGTTAAAGAACAAGAAAAAGAAATGTTTGGATATGTATGATTTTTGAGAGCAATCCTATTTTTTATTTCTATTTTCATAAAAAAACAGTTATGAAAAGGCATTTGGTGATTGAAAATAAAACAGTTTCTTGAAAAGTCCAACTCCAAAACAACATAAAATTGAAAACAATTTAAAAATATTTTCATAGTTTTTCATCAAAATAAGGAAAAAAATAGAAAACAAAGGCTAAAGAATAAAAAAACACAGGAGTGAATAATATTTTCTTTAATTTTTTTCACCAGTCTATTTAAGAGGCATTGCTTATCATGAAAATAAAAAATAGAAAATAATTTTTATTCTCACTTTCCAACATATTTTCTAGAGATTAGAAAGTAAAAAATGAAAATTAATTTCAGAAAATGAAAACAGAAAACATTCTTGGAAACCAAATGATATAGATTTTTGGTTAAAGATGCTTCCAATTATTACACTTGCATCGCTACCACATGGTGATGGTATGTCTAACTAAAACTTGGCACATGAGCAAAGTGTCAAGATGTTCTAAAGTGACTAACTATCATCATCAGTGAAAAAACAATATCTAGCACTTTCACAAAACATGTAAATGGATAAAAAATATTCACAAAAAAAAAAGAATATAGACCATTTGGTTCACTTGTTAATGGTTCTGTTCAGGTATTTTATATTCTATTACAACAAAGAGGGAACTAGAAGCGTCTAGACACTTTATATTACTCTTATTTTCTAAGGTTGACAGTTTTAAGCATCATTACTTGCACTAAAATGATTCTTAGCAGAACACTCTTCAAACCTTGCCAAGTGTTGACGTGTGTCTAGCTAATATAAACAAAGCACTCTGCTACCGAAGAGCAACATAGTATCCTGTTGCATTAAGACGTCGGTATTACTTAGAAGTTTTAAACATGGAGTCTCTAGGTTATGCAGACTGTTCTTCCTCCAATGGTTCAAATATTGCTAGAGTAAATTTATCAGAAAGTTGGATATTATTATTTTATTTCCTCTTTTTCTGCTAAAGTAATTTGTCAAAAAAATTGGCATGATTGCTTTTATATTTAATAACTGGAATGACATTTCTTTTCTGGTACATGGAAATGAATATCACCAAGGGTTCCTTATCAGGCTTCAATTTCTGAAAAGGTGAGCAGAAAGATGCAGATACGAAAGGGAAAAAAATTTCATGTTTCATCACTTAATTTGTTTTATGAGTATCCTATACCTTGTATATTTTGCTCACCTGACTCAACTTATGACAAGGCATAATGAATCTTTAAGACTTCTGTTGATAGTTAATAATTAGACTCAAATTTAGGCAGACATAACTGGCCAAGAATTGCCATATACACTATTATGCATTGTGTGGAATAATTCTTTTGCTTGTTGGAATTGATAAATAGGGAAGATATCTTCCTCAAAAAGGTACATAAGGTAGGTTGACAAGAAAACATATTGTTGTCAATGTCAGGAAAACCAAAGGACAGTTATTCAACTAATTATAAACATATCAAATAGTATAATATAATTTTCTTCTATTTCAAATAACAAATGCACTTTCTGACAACTAGCTCACAGATTCTCTTTGAACAAGGATTTACAGAATTCACTTCCACAGTGAAAACAATCATGCTCCTGAGGTCTCCCCAAAATTTATCAGTACATCATAAAAATGTTTCAATGTTTGAGATACTTTCATCATTAGAAGAGTCTAAAAAACATTTCATAGGCAATAGTTACAATCTCATGAGATGACAGTGAATTTCTTGGCTGAAACCTTGGGGAAACGCTTTACTGAATATATTCTCTTCTCACATTTTTATCTTTTTCTGCAGTTGCCATGCCTCTATCTTACAGCATTACAGTTATGAGTACTAATATCTATTCCTCAAAACAAAAAGAGTACTAATTTTCTATTGTTTGCACTTCTCTCAAGCGTACACATTGTTCTTTCTAGCAATATTTGGTAATAGGCTAATAGCATGTACTTTACCAATAAAAAAATAAAAATTTAATTAGTTCCCTATAGAAAAACCTTCAAATTAACCGATAAAAGATCAGAATCATCACACACTAAAAGGAATTATGCAGGAATGACCTTTTTTTTCCTATTCTCTGCAGATTTAGGACACATTATTTATTTACTTCACAGGAAAGGCTCAGTTTTGAAAATTTCAGATGCTTTTGTGGCCTCATGAATGTATTCCAGCCATTCGATATATATAAAAAATGTATATATAACATTGAAATGAATTATGCATTCAGTGTTAAAAATATGTAAATTCATTTAAAAAAAAGTGTATTCACTATCAAAATATGTGCATTCCACTCTGCTCAAACAAACGGCTGGGCCAGTGGTGAAATTGTCCGATTTTTAAAGCAAGCTATTCTGGCAACAGAAAAAATATACATATGGGGCCCAAATCTGCAGAAATGAAAAATAAAGTGAACTGTTTTATAATAGTGCTCTGTGTAGTTGTCTTCTGATTTTGTTCTTTTCCTCTTTTGATCATGGAAAGCCTTTATCCTTACAATTTATGTTATTTTCAAGTCTAGGAGAATCATGGAGGCTTACTAATATAAGCTTCGCACTTTCTTTTCTGCTAACTAGTATACTAGGTTTTCTGGCAAACCCTTTGAGGATTAAACTTTCCCCAAAAGAGGGTTGGATGTTAGGTCATGAACAGGACATAAAATTGATCATAATTGTAACCAAAAGAAGCACACAAAATGGGAAAACACAGGTTTTGAGCCTTCCGAGAATCCAAAATATCTCTTCGAAACAAACCTTTCCACGACAAATAAACCATAACAAAAGTAATAGAAAATATTTAAGGAAAAAAATAGCATAAAATGAAACAAAGAAAAAACAACTGAAGAAGAAATCCACTTTCGATAAGCATATTTTTATTTTTCCAGCATCATCATGCACTCTTAACCTAATTTCCTTCTAATTGACTGAAAAAAATAAAAATAAAAATTCACTTACGAATAAGCATTAATGCAGATATTTTGAACCAGAGAGATACCTAAAAGGGGGTGGTGGGAGCATTTGCAAATGAACAATGAGAGGGCAAGAAAGATCGCTGCAGCCATTCTTAGAAAGAGAGGGAGAAAAGAGAGCGAGTGAATGAGAGGGAGGACAAGGGAGAAAAAAAGGAGGCAGTGGCAGAGAGATGGAGGAGAGTGATGCCTGGGTTGCGGTGTGTCGCAAGGGGAGCCCAACCTGATTTGGACCATAAGTGGCAGGACTTTCCGACACAGACTCTCCGGGCATGATTTTGATTAATTGACAATAAAGACAGGATATCTGTTGACACCATTTTCTTTTATTCAAGCATGATTATTTAGCTGCTTTTCTACTGTCATATAATGGATGCTTTTAGTTATGAAAAGTTATTGAGCACCACCTTTGTGTATGTTTTACTTTTTAGTTACTGGATGGTGGATGGTTTTTTTTTTTTTTTTGTTACAGCCGGGCGATCACATCACTCTGGCACGAGTCAAGCCCGAAGCATCTGAATACAAAATTTGCTGTAATAAAACAGGACAAGGTATCCCATTATGCCAAATCCATCGGCCAGGGTTGCGAGCGACAGCAGCAGCAACATAATCAGCCGCAGCGTTGGCTTCCCGATAAATATGCTGAATCTGAAATGCACTAGTAGACTGAAGAGTGACTAGAATGTCTTTAATCAGAGGATTAAGGCCAGAATAGGAGTCTCCCTCCCGCATAATCCATCTGATAATCATAAGTGAATCACCCTCAAGAATCAGCCGACTATATCCCATATTCCGTACAGCATGTGTGATACCAGCCCATGCTGCCTGTAGCTCCGCCATAGGAACCGAAATATCGATAGAGCTATGACCGCCAGCAGCTAGCAACTGCCCATTCGATCCTCTGATGACAAAACCTGATCCAGCAGAACGGTCAGAGACAGAGCCGTCAAAGTTCACTTTGACATAACCTGGAGGAGGGGACACCCAAGAAATGAAACCGTGGTACGGTTCGCTGCCGAAGCAGCAGGGGAGTCCCAGTGGCCAGGTTCGTCAGTGTGAACAGGAAGGTAACAGCGAGTGTACTCCTGAGCATGAGAGAGAGCACGTCTTTTGAGTGTTTGTAGGTATTCACGCTCCCGTCTCCTAATAAGGGTCACTCTGGATCAAGATCTCAATCTAGGGGCCGGTCTCGGTCTCGATCTCCCCTTCCCCAATCTCGATCTGGAAGCTATGGCAGGTCTTTAAAGCATTCATTTTTTCCCCATCTTTATGATCAGTTCATAACTAAAATGTTGAAGATATAAATCTTTTTTGTCAATATTTTTCTCCAATGAAACAGAGAATCCCTACTATGAAAATCTATTGTACGTGGTCGCAGGGCTGATGCAAGAAATCCTGGAAATACTCTTTATGTAACTGGCCTTTATTCAAGGGTTACAGAAATGGACCTTGAGAACCATTTCTGTAGAGAGGGAAAGGTTGGTTTTGTGCAAATTTCTTGTTTTATTCTCCATGGATTGTGTTGCACTGATGGTTTTAATGCCTCATTTTTTTCCTAGGTGGTTGGATGTCATTTAGTAGTTGAACCGCGTACACGCATATCTCAAGGTTTTGCATTCGTGACCATGGACACAGTTGAAGATGAAGAACGGTGTATCAAATATCTGAATCAGTCAGTTCTGGAAGGGCGGTACATAACTATGGAAAAGAGTTTTTTTTGCTCTATGGCTGCATTGATTATGGTGCGTGATATGACTGATCCCAGCGTCGTCAAAAAAGGTAACGGTAGCTACTGTCATTTCCTCCACCCCCGATACCCCCTCGGGGTCGGAGGGTGGGGTCATCATTTCTTAACCCCGAGGCCCCCACCGGTCTCGGGGTGCACTGTCATTCCCCCACCCTCGGTACCCCCTCGGGGTCGGGGGTGGGGTCATCATTTCTTAACCCCGAGGCCCCCATCGGTCTCGGGGTGCACTGTCATTCCCCACCCCCGGTACCCCCTCGGGGTCGGGGGGTGGGGTCATCATTTCTTAACCCCGAGGCCCCACCAGTCTCGGGGTGCACTGTCATTCCCCCACCCCCGGTACCCCCTCGGGGTCAGGGGTGGGGTCATCATTTCTTAACCCCTAGGCCTCCACCGGTCTCGGGGTGCACTGTCATTCCCCCACCCCCGGTACCCCCTCGGGGTCGGGGGGTGGGGTCATCATTGAGGGGGTACCGGGGGTGGGGTCATCATTTCTTAACCCCTAGGCCCCCACCGGTCTCGGGGTGCACTGTCATTCCCCCACCCCCGGTACCCCCTCGGGGTCGGGGGGTGGGGTCATCATTTCTTAACCCCGAGGACCCCTCGGGGTCGGGGTGCATCGCGTCCGCATCCCCCCACCCCCGGGACCCCCTCGGGGTCGCTGGGTGGAGCCACCGGTGATTAGCATGCGACTCAACTGCCAAGGAAAACAACAACTATCGGGTTGCATGGTGCTCACACATGATTTTTAGCGCATGGCCATGCCTCGACACAGCGTACGATTCGGTACTCCCGTGATTGTGCCCCATTACGGAGGGTCATGCCTCATAACGATGTTTGGCGCGTTGCATGCCCCTGTGCATGACCATGCCTCGCCATAGCGTACGATTCGGTACTCCCGTGATTGTGCCCCGTTACGGAGGGCCATGCCTCATAATGATGTTTGGCGCGTTGCATGCCCCTGTGCATGACCATGCCTCGCTACGGCGTACGATTCACTACCACTAGCAATGGTGCCCAGTCATATCAACCGATGACGTACACTGAACGCCTACACAGCTACCGGACACGTATGGTATCACACGCAGCAACGGTACGATGGAGATCTTCCAAAGCCGCAAGTTAGGGTATTCGGACAGGTATAAAAGGCACATGCTCACGCTGTAAGTGGGGTCTGAACTCTGGTTTTTCTGAGCTTTCTTCCTCCCAGCAAAAACCCTAACCGCCTCAGCTCCTCTTCGCTGGAGCGGTTCTTTGTCTGAGCCCAAGCGACTGACTTGATCGTCGGAGGGTCCCCACCGGCGCCACCGGTCTCCGGGGACTTTTCTTGCAGGACTTCGAGGTGAAGGACGTCCGTCTTCCCGACGTTTGAGGAAGGTGGCTTGGCGCCATCAGATTGGCACGCCAGGAAGGGGGGTGTGTAAGAAAGACGTCGAACCAGCAGCTTTCTTCTTTCTCCTGTCTTCAGGACTTCAAAGCCATGGTGACGACTCGAACGAAAGGAGTTTCAGTCGGTCGCGCTGGGGGGCAGCGCTGCGGGGCTGGTCCACCCGCGGAGGCCCCCCCAGCTCTCGCATCCAGTCTTCCGGAGCCTCTGAATCTCCGGGGGGCAGGGCCTTCCGCTCCGCAGAATGAAGTTCCTGCGTCTGCTCCGCAACAACCCTAGGAGTATCGATTCACTGCCTTGGCCACGCAGGTCCAGTCGCTGGCGGCGATGGTTCAGGGCCTGCAGCACCAGCAAGTGGCCTTCCGGCAGCCGGAGCTAAACCCGTCTATCCCGGGGGTGATGCAGCCTAGCCAGCATTCCTCCCGCCGGAGATCGCCAGTTCCTGCAGATCATCACCGACGATCCCCGGCCAAGCCACATCACCGCGAAGCATCCAAAAGGCCCCGGTCTCCCTCTCGCCACGCCAGCGTTTCTCCTAAGCGGCGGCACGGAAAGGAGGCGGAGCGCCCGCGCCGGCATCGCCGCCCTCGCTCTTCTTCTGAATCTTCAGGGGAGGGCTCCTTTGATGGCCGAATGCCTCGTCGAGCTGAGCGTCGACTCGAGGAGTGCAACCAGAAGTTGGAGGAGCTTAGCCGTCGAATCACTCACCTGTCAGAGACTGATTATGACAGTCGACCTCCCCTGTCCCGCCGCATCATGGAGGAGCCTATCTCCACTAGATTTTGCCTTCCTCAACTGGACCCATACGATGGGACTACGGACCCCCTGGATCATTTGGAAAGCTACAAGGTACTCATGCAAGTTCAGGGGGCCACTGACTCACTTATGTGTGTTGCTTTCCCGGCTACACTGAAAAAGGCTGCCCGGGCCTGGTATTCTCGCCTGCCGCCACGAAGCATCGACTCCTTCCGCCAGTTGGAGAGGGATTTCCTGTCCCACTTTGACACCTGCCGAGAGATCCTGAGGGTGGCGGACAGCCTGTTTGCCGTTCAGCAGAAGAATGGCGAGCCTATGAGGGATTATGTTGCCCGGTTCAAGGAGGCCGCCTTGGAGGTCTACAACATGGAGGACTCGGTGGCAACCTTGGCTCTGAAGCGGGGGCTTCGCCCTTCTCGCTTCGCATATTCTCTTGACAAAAAGCCGCCGGGCTCCTACCCTAAACTTCTGATCCATGCCCAGAAGTACATCCGGGCGGACGAAGCCGACTTCTCCCAGCGCGAAGCCGGTGGGAATCTCCCCAGGAAGCTGACCCAGACAGAACCTGCAGAAGCCCACCCCAGGAGGCCCGAGCCTCCTCGCCGACCAGATAATCGGCCTCGACCTCCTGCACCGAGAGATGGGCCTTACACTCCGTTGCTTGCCCCGATATCTCAGATCCTGCTCGAGATTGAAGGGGAGCCCTATCTACAACGCCCTCCCCCCATCAACCCGAAGATTCCCCGGAACAAAAATCTCTACTGCCGCTACCATCGGGACCATGGCCACAACACCGACGACTGCCGGCAGCTGAAGAAAGATATTGAAGACCTCATCCAACAAGGCCATCTGGGGAAGTTTGTCCGAAGGAATAACCCGGGAGCTCCTGGCCCGTCAGTGCCCGCACCGCCAGTGATCGATAACACCCCGACGGAAAAGACAGTGGCGATGATTTCCTGGGGGGCAGGAGGCCCGTTGAAGAGACCAAGGGGGGAGGGGGAAGTCGAAGCTATAATTCCTTTTTTCGAAAAGGATCTGGAGGGGATTGTAAATAAAGATGATGATAGCGTCGTCGTATCCATGACGATTGCTAAACACCCTGTAAAAAGAATCTTAGTCGACAGTGAAAGCTCCGTGGATGTTTTAAACTACGATGCCTTTGTTCATATGAATCTGTCGCATGACCTACTTCAACCCGTCGCCATGCCCTTGATGGGATTCACAGGAGATTCCATGAGGGTCGAAGGGGAAATTACTCTTCCCGTGACGGCTAGAACGGCTCCGTACCAAAGCACTGTCCTTATAAAATTTTTGGTGGTCCGTGTGCCCCTGGCGTACAACGCGATTCTAGGGAGGCCCGGACTCAACCTCTTGGATGCCGTCATATCCACCAAGAGGCTCCTTGTGAGGTTCCCAACCAACAGAGGGGTCGGCGAGATGCGAGGAGAGCAGGGCCTACCGGCGCTTTGCTATCACTTGGCCCCTAGTCCCCAGGAGGTAGCCCCTGCACCGCCATCTGCACCGACACCCGAGGCCCTTGACCCGCGAGACCTGGAGAGGAGGGGGGAACCGGCCGAGCGGCTGCTCACTTTCCCCCTCGGGGAGGACCCCATGCAGACGGTTCGAGTTGGAGCCTTGCTTCCAGACGAAGCTCGTAACCGGCTCCTTACCTTTCTGCGGGCCAGCGCCGACGTCTTCGCGTGGTCAGCATCCGACATGCCCGAGATCCCGAAGGAGGTGATTACACATCAGCTCAACATTCGACTGGAGTGCCGGCCCGTCAGGCAGAAGAAAAGGAGTTTTGCCCCAGACCGGCAGAAGGCTGTTGACGAGGAGGTGCGGAAGCTGTTGGCGGCTGGCCACATTCGTGAGGTGCGCTACCCCGACTGGTTGGCGAACGTCGTGATGGTTCGCAAGGCCAGTGGAAGCTAGAGAATGTGCGTGGATTTCACCGACCTCAATAAGGCGTGTCCCAAGGACAGCTTCCCGCTGCCCCGAATCGACCAGCTGGTAGACGCCACTTCCGGGCACGGGACGCTCAGTTTCATGGATGCGTTCTCGGGATATAACCAAATCAAGATGAGCCCAGCAGACGAAGAAGCGACTTCCTTTGTCACGGAGAAGGGAATCTACTGCTACAGGGTGATGCTCTTTGGACTGAAAAATGCTGGGGCTACTTATCAAAGATTAATGAACAAGGTTTTTGAGGATCAGCTGGGGCGCAATATGGAGGTATATGTGGATGATATGCTGACCAAGAGCACTAATGCAGAAGACCATGTAGCTGACCTCGAGGAGACTTTCAACAATCTGCGCCAGTACCGGATGAAGCTCAACCCCCACAAATGCGCCTTCGGAGTAGTAGCGGCAAGT
Source organism: Calamus simplicifolius (assembly GCA_900491605.1). Lineage (NCBI taxonomy): Eukaryota > Viridiplantae > Streptophyta > Magnoliopsida > Arecales > Arecaceae > Calamus > Calamus simplicifolius. Next base: position 51,076 of record UESW01003475.1, read on the forward strand.
TCCTAGGTTTCATGGTAACCCAGCGCGGGATCGAAGCCAACCCTGACAAGATTGGAGCCATCCTGGAGATGCGGCCTCCAGCCAGCAAGAAGGAGGTGCAGCGCCTGACGGGGAGGGTGGCGGCCTTGAGTCGTTTCATGTCAAGGTCGGCGGAGAGGTGCCTACCTTTCTTCAAGGCACTACGCAGGATCAACGGCTTCGAGTGGACGAAAGAGTGGCAGGGCTCCTTTGAAGAGTTGAAGCAGTTCCTCTCCACTCCCCCGCTGTTGTCCAAGCCTGAAAATGGAGAAGAGCTCTTTTTATATCTGGCCGCTTCCCCCGAGGCTGTTAGCTCCGTGCTTGTGCGCATGGATGCTGACGGAACCCAGAAGCCAATCTATTACACCAGCAAAGTACTCCATGACGCTGAGACCAGGTATTCAAAAACTGAGAAGATTATCTTCGCCTTGGTGGTCTCTACTCAGCGCCTTCGGCCTTACTTCCAAGCCCATTCCATCGTGGTGCTTACGGACCAGCCCCTACGAGCTATCTTGTCTCGCCCCGACACCTCCGGCCGGTTGGCTAAGTGGGCCATCAAGCTAAGCAAGTTCGACCTGTCCATCCGGCCAAGGTCAGCCATGAAGTCCCAGGTGTTGGCGGATTTCCTAGTCGAGTGCTCCTGGACCGAGAAGGACGTGGAGGAGACGCGACCGAGGAGCCTGTGGACCCTCCCTCATCTGGGGATGTGGAGGACTGGATCCTGCATGTAGATGGAGCGGCAAACTCTCAAGGGAGCGGAGCCGGACTCATTCTCGCAAGCCCGGAGGGAGACGTGGTGGAGTATGCTCTCAGATTCCAGTTCCCGGTGACCAATAATCAGGCGGAGTACGAAGCCCTGCTGGCGGGGATGAGATTAGCTGAGGAACTGGGCGCGGGGCGCTTGAGGGCCTTCACGGATTCTCAACTCATTTCTGGACAAATCGCCGGGGAGTTCGAGGCTAGGGACCCAGCCATGTCCCGCTACTTGAGCAAGGTGCGGTCCCAGGCGTCTCATTTTTCTTATTTCCGCGTCAGCTATATCCCCAGGGTGGAGAATGCAGGGCTGACGCGCTGTCCCGCTTGGCCACTTCGGTTGACGGGACGTTGGGAAGGACATACGTGGAGCACCTACAAGTCCAAGCATTGAGGTCGCGGATGAAGCGTTGCCAGTGGAGCAGGAGCCCTCCTGGATGGATGCCTACATTCGGTACTTGACCGACGGCACTCTCCCGGAGAACCCCGCTGAGGCCAAGCTGCTCAGGCGAAGGGATCCGAGATTCTTGATGATGGACGGGAAGCTTTATCGGAGATCATTTTCATACCCAGTCCTCAGGTGTGGGGCCAACCGAATCAGATTATATCCTCAGGGAGATCCACGAAGGTGTATGCGGGAGTCATCTGGGGGGCAGAGCCCTAGCCTACAAGGCCCTGCGCCAAGGGTACTTTTGGTTGACAATGAAGGAGGATGCGGCCGAGCTTGTCAAGAAGTGTGATAGCTGCCAACGTCATGCCAATATCCAGCGGCAGCCGACATCCCACCTGACCCCCCTGTGGCACCTTGGCCCTTTGCCCAGTGGGGCATGGATATCTTGGGTCCGTTTCCCCCGGCCTCCGGGCAGCGGAAGTTCCTCTTGGTGGCGGTGGACCACTTCACCAAGTGGGTTGAAGCTGAGGCTCTGGCCAAGATTACCGAGAGAAAAGTGAGATCTTTCTTCTGGAAGTCAATCATATGTCGGTTCGGGCTGCCGCGCACACTAGTCACTGATAATGGCCGGCAGTTTGACAATGCGCCTTTCCGAGAGTTCTGCTCCGAGCTGGGTGTCTGTCAGAGGTTCACTTCCGTCGGGCATCCTCAAACCAACGGGGCAGCTGAAGTGATCAACCGAATCATCCTCCAGGGACTGAAGTCTCGACTGGATGGCTGCAAGGGACGATGGGTGGAGGAGCTCCCCAACGTGCTATGGGCCTATCATACAACGCCTCGAGCCCCCACTGGTGAAACGCCGTTCAGCTTAGTCTTTGGCTCTGAAGCTGTTATCCCTGTGGAGATCGGAGCACCCAGCCCCGGGTGGAGGCTTATAGTGAAGAAGGTAACCCTAACCAACTGCGAGCCAACCTCGACCTGGAGGAAGTGCGGGACAGGGCGCGGCTTCGAATGGCAGCCTACCGGCAACGGGCCGCAAAATACTACAACGCACGTGTGCGCCCCCGGACGTTCCTACCAGGAGATCTAGTCCTCCGACGGGTTGAGGTCTCGAAGCCAACTGAGGGAGGCAAGTTAGCCCCAAACTGGGAGGGGCCTTACCGGATCACCGAGACGCTCCACCACGGAGCTTATAAAGTTGAAGAACTTGATGGGACGCCACTCCCTAGGACGTGGAATGCGGATAACCTCCGTCGGTATTATCAGTAATGTATTTCTTCTTTCATGATTAAGCAACATCCCTGTGCTTGCTTGGGTTCTCGCCCTTATTCAACATTAACGAGAGTCAATTTTAGCTATCTAAATTTTCACAGAAAATCCCGATGCCCCGTCGGCACTCGCAGGAAAGCCCGGCGCCCCATCGGCACTGCAGGAAAGCCCGGCGCCCCGCCGGCACTCAAAGCCCTGCACTAGCCAGGCACAAAGCCCAGTGTACCACTAGTAGAGCAGTGTGCCACTGGCTCTCAACAACAAAAGCCCGGCGCCCCGCCGGCACTCAAAGCCTGCACTAGCCAGGCACAAAGCCCAGTGTACCACTGGCAGAGCAGTGTGCCACTGGCTCTCAACAACAAAAGCCCGACGCCCCGCCGGCACTCAAAGCCCTGCACTAGCCAGGCACAAAGCCCAGTGTACCACTGGCAGAGCAGTGTGCCACTGGCTCTCAACAACAAAAGCCGCGCCCCGCCGGCACTCAAAGCCCTGCACTAGCCAGGTACAAAGCCCAGTGTACCACTGGCAGAGCAGTGTGCCACTGGCTCTCAACAACAAAAGCCCGGCGCCCCGCCGGCACTCAAAGCCCTGCACTAGCCAGGCACAAAGCCCAGTGTACCACTGGCAGAGCAGTGTGCCACTGGCTCTCAACAACAAAAGCCCGGCGCCCGCCGGCACTCAAAGCCCTGCACTAGCTAGGCACAAAGCCCAGTGTACCACTGGCAGAGCAGTGTGCCACTGGCTCTCAACAACAAAAGCCCGGCGCCCGCCGGCACTCAAAGCCCTGCACTAGCCAGGCACAAAGCCCAGTGTACCACTGGCAGAGCAGTGTGCCACTGGCTCTCAACAACAAAAGCCCGGCGCCCCGCCGGCACTCAAAGCCCTACGCTAGCCAGGCACAAGCCCAGCGAGCTGCTGGCGGAGCGGTGCACCAACAGCTCTTCAAGACCAGGAGCCGACACCCAGCGGCGCAAAGTCCTGCCGGTTAAATGAGAGCTAATTCCCGCAAGCGTCAAGAGCTACACACCAACCTAGTACAAGGTCCAATGCTTGACAGGGTGCTGCGCTGATAGCCCCAGGGGCCTACCTGCCTAATCTCTGACCGGGGGCATTTTTGCTCCTGCAATCCAACCGTACCTAGCTCTAACTTTCGGGTTCAAGCGGCTGGGGAGGTGTCCCCCGGACTATCAGAATTAATGGAGTCATGAGGCTATTATCAATCGATGAAGTCAACGACAATTCAGAAATCATTTTGAAAAAGTATTCTCATTAAATGAAAAGGGCTACAAAACGCCGACGTTGTCGGGCTTACAAAAAAAAAAAAAACAACAAAGTCACAAGCGCGAGCTCACGGCTCTGCCGGTGCGGGCTCGTCGTCAGAAGGGGCCAAATCTGACAACCGCTCCAGTTCGACCTCCAAGGCCGGGGGAAATTCAGATCTCTGGCCACCTTCTCCTTGCCGTGCTGGAACCCGTCAAGAAATACAGACGCCTTGTATTCCTCTACGAGCCCAGCGGCTCGGGTCTTTTCTATGGCAAGGGCCTCCGCCGCGATCCTTTCAGCCTCCCGAGCGCGGCTTACCTCCTCCTCGCACCGGCAAGTCTCCTCCCTCGCCGCTCTTGCCTCTTCCCTCGCCGCTCTGCATCTTCCGCCGCCACGCCCGCCCGTCCTCGGCCTCCTGGAGAGCTAAGTTTAGCTCAGAGATATGCATATCTCTGGCCATGACAGCGCTCACAGCCTCCGTCATTTGAGAAAGTGCCGCGCGCGCACGGTCGGCTTCTATCTCCGCCCGGCTCTTGGCGGCCTTCACCTCGCTCGCACAGGTGTCTTTGACCGCCTCCAGCGCCTTCTCTGCTGCCTCCGCACGGTGCTGGGCCTCCTCAATCTCCTTCTGCGTCTCCCGCAGAAGGTTCTTCCCCCATGGATCACCTCCTTGGCAGCCTTCAGGGAGTGCGCGATCTGCACGCGTATGCCCCAGGTCAGCAAAATAAAATATATGTATGTATAATAAAGGGTAGGAAGCAAGAAGATTGCTTACCCTGACGACGGCGGCGTAGGAGTCCCGGAAGAACGCACCCGCCCTCTGATGAGTGAGGTCCTCAATGATCCTGGGGTCAAAAATTGGACCCAGACCCGCTCGGCCCAACGACCGTCATCCAGGGAGTCTCGGGCGGCCTGGGTGCGCCCTCACCTCCCTCCCCATCTCGGATGTCCCCGGTTCTGTGCGTGGGCCGCTCCCAAGCGGCCCCTCAGGGAGTGGACTCACGGGGCCGGATGGTCCCTCACCCCAGTCCCTGGCGGCGTCTGGTGGAGCCGATCCCCTAGGGGCCGGGATCTCTTCGGTTGGCATGGGCTCCCCGCTGCTAACTCTTCGGCGGTGGCCCCCACTGTCGCTCCCACCTCCGGTGGGGTATCGGCTGTGAGGTCGACCTCCGGGACGGCCGGGACGTGTTGCGGAGCCGGGGGTGGAGAAACTGGCGCTGGGGGAGAGGCCCGGACTACCGGGCGTTTTGGGGCCGGGGCCTGCTGCCCCCTGGATGGTCCTTCCCGGGCCCTTTCTTGGAGGCGGCTCTTAGCAACTTTGCGGCCGGAATCTTCATCGCTGCATGGCACAGTTGTATTTTTAGAATAGTTAAAAAAAAAAAAAAAAAAAAAAAAAAGAAAGAAGAGAAAAGAAAAAAAGAGGGAAGCAAAGGGGCAGAATTTTTGGCTAAGTGTGGAGAAGGCTTACCCCGGTGAGAGATGAGGCCCGCCGACTCCAGATTGTCCTCCGATAACAGCAAGGTGTATCGGGGAATTTCGCTGGCCAACAGCAACCCCAGCGCCTCCCGGTCCCCAGGCTGAATAGCCACGGCATTCCCTCGGAGGTCGGGGTCTCCCCACCGGGGCCGGACTTGATTGACGTTGGCGAAGAAGAAGCGGGGTTTCCACCCCTTGATCGATGAAGGTAGAAGGAGCTTCAGAACCCTATTGGGTCGGGGCTGGAACAGCCACCACCCCTTTTGGGCTCGGAGGGAATAGAAGTTACGAAATAAGCTAATCCTAGGGGTGACACCTAGACGGTGACAGAGAATGATGAAGGCACTAATTACACGACAAGAATTTGGGACTAGCTGGGAGGGAGTCAAGGAGTAAAAGTCGAGGAGGTTGACAAAAAAAGGGTGAAAAGGGGGACGAAGACCTGCCTGTAGGCAGATCTCGTAGAGAGCTACCCGACCGGGTCGGGAGGAGATGACCCGGTCGTCAGGGGTTGGCGGGAATAATTCGATCTCCCGGGGATTCTGTAGCGGGCCCGGATCCTTTCCAGGTCCGACCGCATCATTGAGGAGGCCGTCCCCTCTGGGGACTCCTCCGCCCTTGAGGAGGTCCCGGCCCTCAGCCGGTGGCCCCTCGATGGGGCTCCACCGGTGGCCTGTCGCCGGGCCAAAGGGACGTGGTCCTCTGAATCAGAGGACCACTCAAGTGGGGGAGAAGGAGTGGGAGAGATATGGCGCCTCACAGAGGGAGGACGGTCCTCAGAACCGTCCTCCGAGGTCCAGGAGGGGGAACTCATGAATAAGACAGGAGAAGCTAACCTGGGAGGGCAAAGAAAACTGGGCGGGCTCGCAGGTCGCAGGAGAAATTGGAGAGCAAGCAAGGAAGAAGACGATGGCAAAGGCGGTGTGGCATCAGTTCACCCCCCCTCACCTAGCTTTATTGGGTTTTCAAAACGTCCCGCCATGTCTCGTCGGCCACGCGGCTCTTGCCATACGCCGGCTCGCCTCGAGGAACGCCCCAGCGCATGGTGCGGCACGCCCCCAGCCAGTGGTGGGACCCCGCTGACGTCGCCGTAATGAGAGGAAATGATGATACGCCTTTTCGCGCGGACTCCGAAGAGCCAGTCCTCATTCTCGAGGGTGATCGTGGCTGGCACAGTGTACGGAAGGCCGCCTCCTTACATTCCCCGCACCGTCCGCATAAAAGGCGAGGACGGGGATCAGCCACGTGGAGAACGCCCCTTGAGCCTCAGCGGTGGGACCCGCTTCGCCCAGGGGCAAGGGGGCATCTGATATGACTGATCCCAGCATCGTCAGAAAAGGTAACGGCAGCTACTGTCATTTCCCCCACCCCCGGTACCCCTCGGGGTCGGGGGTGGGTCATCATTTCTTAACCCCGAGGCCCCTACCGGTCTCGGGGTGCACTGTCATTCCCCCACCCCCGGTACCCCTCGGGGTCGGGGGTGGGGTCATCATTTCTTAACCCCGAGGCCCCCACCGGTCTCGGGGTGCACTATCATTCCCCCACCCCCGGTACCCCCTCGGGGTCGGGGGTGGGGTCATCATTTCTTAACCCCGAGGCCCCCACCGGTCTCGGGGTGCACTGTCATTCCCCCACCCCCGGTACCCCCTCGGGGTCGGGGGGTGGGGTCATCATTTCTTAACCCCGTCCCCCATCGGTCTCGGGTGCACTGTCATTCCCCCACCCCCGGTACCCCCTCGGGGTCGGAGGGTGGGGTCATCATTTCTTAACCCCAGGCCCCCATCGGTCTCGGGGTGCACTGTCATTCCCCCACCCCGGTACCCCCTCGGGGTCAGAGGGTGGGGTCATCATTTCTTAACCCCGAGGACCCCTCGGGGTCGGGGTGCATCGCGTCCGCATCCCCCCACCCTCGGACCCCCTCGGGTCGCTGGGTGGAGCCACCGGTGATTAGCATGCGACTCAACTGCCAAGGAAAACAACAACTATCGGGTTGCACGGTGCTCACACATGATTTTCAGCGCATGGCCCATGCCTCGCCACAGCGTACGATTCGGTCTCCCGTGATTGTGCCCCGTTACGGAGGGCTATGCCTCATAACGATGTTTGGCGCATTGCATGCCCCTGTGCATGACCATGCCTCGCCATAGCGTACGATTCGTACTCCCGTGATTGTGCCCCGTTACGGAGGCCATGCCTCATAACGATGTTTGGCGCATTGCATGCCCCTGTGCATGACCATGCCTCGCTACGGTGTACGATTCGCTACCTCTAGCAATGGTGCCCATTCATATCAACCGGTGACGTACACTGAACGCCTACACAGCTACCGGACACATATGGTATCACACGCAGCAACGGTACGATGGAGATCTTCCAAAGCCGCAAGTTAGGGTATTCGGAAAGGTATAAAAGGCACATGCTCACGCTCTAAGTGGGGTCTGAACTCTGGTTTTTCTGAGCTTTCTTCCTCCCAGCAAAAACCCTAACCGCCTCAGCTCCTCTTCGCTGGAGCGGTTCTTTGTCTGAGCCCAAGCGACTGACTTGATCGTCGGAGGATCCCCACCGGTCTCCGGGACTTTTCTTGCAGGACTTCGAGGTGAAGGACGTCCGTCTTCCCGACGTTTGAGGAAGGTGGCTTGGCGCCATCAGTGCGCAGGACCTTTTGTTATATCTTTCTTTGACTTGGAGGTTTTTGGTTATATTCAGAAAACATTGCGTCAGATATGTTGGCAGCAATCAAGATGATCAGTTCATCCATTTCAACTTAGTTGATGAGAACTCTCTAGTAATGATGATTCTTATTTTCCTCTCCTATTAAGAACACCCTTTTAAACCATTAGTTGATTAGCTTATGTTGTGCATTCACATAACACTAAATTAGTTGACTTTCCACAAGTGGTCATTGCTATTGTTGCATGTGCTTCATCAAAGGGTATGCTTATTGTAGACAGGTGGGAAAATATTTTTAAGATAAGCACGTATAATTTTAAGAGCTATCAATCTTTTCAATCTACTTGTATTATGGTCTTTTGGGCGTCATAATGCTATAAGCTACAGCTATTGGATAGATAAATCGTTTAGTAATCAGTAAAAACAACTACGGGACAATTTTAAAAGCTATCAATCTTTTCAATCTACTTGTCATCATGGTCTCTTGAGCATCATAATGCTATGAGCTACATCTATTGGATAGATAAATCATTTAGTAATCAGTAAAAACAACTACTGGTCATTGGATTTCTCATTGCAGGGGTAGTTGCTTATCTTCTTCTTCTGGCGGTGGCTCTACTTTGTGCATATGAGCTTGTGCTTGTTTGTCACAGTTGGTGAAAGTGCCTCCAAGCAATATTCACCATCTGAATTCTTCTTTGGCTTGTTTGCTATAGCGCTAGCAATCAAGATGTTGTTCATTTGCAGAATAGTTTTCATGGGTAACTATAATTTATTCCTTCTATCTTTCTATGAAATCCTTCACTTTTTTCTTTGTTCATATATATAAATACCTGAGCTCTTGAAATAGTTATTGCTTGATAGTTTTATAAATACTTATGTTCTGGATTTGACGTGGATGAATATGTGAGAAGGTCATACAAATTTTCATATTCTGATTGTATCGAAGTGGGTCCTGTTGCTTGCTTACCTGACCCACTAGATCCCAATGAGTTGTACATGACAAAATCTAAGAGGCAAGTCTAAGCTATTGGTTCCTTTACTCGTTCACAATGTTTTGTTTATGAAGAGATGAATATAATATAAACCAATGGGGAACTGGTTTTATCATAGAACTTCTCAATGTATTCTGCTATGTTGGCAGTGATAAAATAGTGGTAAAATTTTTGTCACTATTATATTATTTTCTTGTAGTGGATTTTATTTGTTTGAATCATATAAAAACTTTTAAATTTATTTTTAAGTATCCTAAGTAACCATCCGGTGTTGAATATGGCTATTATGTCATATGTATATGAAGGAGATCATTGAGAATATTATTTCAACCGATGAAAAGGTAGATTATTATTGCGGGCTTCATATAAGTAGTACTTTTTAGTACTTTTTATGGTTTTAAATTTTTGTATCATATGTTATTTAGTGCTCTTTTTCTGAGTAACTTATGTATATATGCAGTTTGGCAAGAAGAAAACTTATAAACAAGAAGAGATCACATTATGCACGGAGAATGGGTCGAGTACTTGCAAGGTTTCATTTGAAAAAAATTATAGATGTTTGTATATTGAAGTTTGGATTATCTGAAAATATTATGGATGTTTGTATGACAATATTGGAAATTTTAATTCAATATATTTGGGTTTTTTTTGAAATTGAAAGTATATGTTTGTATGATAGTATTGGATATTTCAATTCAATATTTTTAAGATTTTTTTTTGGAATTGAAAGTATATATTTGTATGACAGTATTGAATATTATACTATGTTTTGAATATAAAAATGAAGTTTAAAGTAAACGATAGACTATGTTTTTTAATAAAAAAGTAGTCTTTTGTACAGTTATAGATTATATTTTTAATAAAAACGTAGTCTAAATATATTTAAAGACTACTTTTTTTGACTTTTGACTACGTCTAAAAATGTAGTCTAAAAGAGGGACTTTTAACTATACTCATACTTTTAACTACACTCACCTAAACTACGTTTTAGAAAACATAGTCTAAATATAAAAGACTATGTTTTTTAGATGTATCTAATTAAAAAAATATTGTAGTGCTTTTAATGTAACAAAATAAAAGTTTTATATCTTGGAAAAAAAAATTAGGATCAACGTGTAGATCGATCAAAGTTAAGTGGTCCCATTATAATTTCTTTTCTTTTGTTCTAAAATACAAGCTAAGATGATTGGCTTGGATTTTGTTTTCCAACATGTGAATAACTTTATTCTACTTTGACAAAGTCAATAACATTGTTTGGACGGATTAACGCCAGTTAGACTTTATTTGAGAGTAGAAAGCTGAGCTTTAGATTAGGACCAGATCAATCCCAATACTACCATTTAGAAACTTGATCTAGCTTTCCATGGAGCTCTAACTTAAAATTAGGTCAGCACTTTTCAGCCCATGCCCTGAAAGAAGAATGTTCTAGAGTCCATTAGGGTGTCAACAATAAAAAAATTTTATGCACCACATGCACTACGCACAATGATTGATCCACATGCATGGGCGCGCATGTGGCCACGGATGAGGTGCAAAAAGGATGAAAATATTCTCGCCGCATGCGTGCGGGGACCAATCACTGTGCACGGTGCACAAAAACTTTTTCGCCAACAATAATGGATGCACATTGGCTTGGCCAAAGCCTATGCATGCATGTATTAGTTATTGTTATAGAATTATTCCTCCAAGCACATCACATGTAGTAAACTAATAAAGCAATTTTGTTTTAAGCCATTTAAATTGAAGTATGATATTACCTTTTTTTTTGGGTGATTTGATAGGTTGTTGGTCGTTGGATGATCAAAGATTGGATAATCTTTCTTCTTGGCAGAACCATAATTTTAATATATACATATATTCACCGACCATTCTCGCAAAATAGTACCCATTATCATCCTACAAAGTCGGAATTTAATAATAATTCAGGTTTAATGGCTTTAGAATTCAGGAAGAAAAATGATAAAATACAACATTAGAAAGTATGCACTCAAAGAAAAGCATATATTTAATTTTCTAAGGCCTAAATGGCCCCTAAAGGTAACCACCTCAACTGAGCGCATATGAAGGCCCCAAGTTTAGAATTCTAAACACAAAAATAAAATAAATAAATACCTTTACAAAATTTTGAATATCTTTCCAAATTCTTTTCTTGCTTTCTTTCTTGCTTTCCTATTTTCCTAGATGGAAATTGGGAGAAGTTTTTAAGTTAAACCTTTATATGATCATATCCATGATAAAAAAAAACTTTGAACTAAATTATATTTATTCTACCTTAAGGATTCTATTGTAGGATACCTGTCTAAGAGGATAATTTGATCCTTAGTTCAAGCCTTCCATATTTCTCTTCTAATATATTGTTTAAATTTTAATTATTTTAATTAAGTTGAAAATATTAGTATCTTATTACCTCTTTTAGAAAACATGTATGCTTACATATAAAAGGGTATGGACTACACATTTTACTTTGAATTTTTTATAAGATATTTAAATATTTTAAATTCAATGATGGATCATTTCAATTGAAGAAATTTCATCATTGTAAGGAAAGGGAGAAGTCTTGGTCATTACAATGCAATCTTAAAGACATAGTTGGCCAAAGAAAGTGGAGAAGTAAAGTAAACCCTTTGCTTTATTTTACTTGAAGTTTAGGTTACTTCAAATGAAGGATAACCTCTTGGCTGAATGATTAAAAGACTTCTTTCTTATACTTCTTTATTTTTATATTATAGTAAAACTAAATATTCGAGCTCCAATTTTTAAGGATTTCATTTTAGTCCAAACCTACCAATCTTATAGTACAAAATTAGTTTGACTTTATTTTAAGTCAATGGTAAGGTCTTCAAAACTATGAATCATCTTGCTAGCATAAAGGCTAGGCTTCTAAAGGTATGCAAGCCTTTCTCCTAGGCATCTCATGAAACTATCTTCAATATATTTCAGAAAAAAGGCATCTCATGAAACTATCTCCTGCAAGGCCCTACAGAATAAATATCCTGAACTCACTATTCGTTCTTTCCTCTCTAATACATCTTTTATATTCAACTAATTTAAAAGGGCTTTGCCATAAATAAATCTTTGCCTTCTCTTGGGAAAGCTTTCCATATTGCATTATTTAATGCAAACAAGACTCCACGATAGTTGATAAATTTGTAAAAAAAGATAGTTATTCTTGAAAAAAATAGATTATCACAAGCTCTCAACATTATTAGTGTATCTAAACTTGGATACTTAATAAGACTTGTCGATAAGTTAACTTCAAGATTTCTGAAAGGAATCTTAGAAAGAGGAGGCTTCTAAGTGGCATCAATATAGAAAAAAACTACATTGTACTTGAATTTATGGATTTGTTAATCAGGTTAGGTATAATTTCATAAGAACATAAAAAAAACTGTATGCTTTATCTCATCCCTTCATTTCAGACTTTGGTATTCAACTTGTGATCCAAGACAAAAACCACTAATCTAATGAAGCCAAGAACATATGTCAACTCATTATATGAATGGCCAACAATATTAATAGCATTTTGAAAATTACTTTGCCATATCTACCCAATGAAACCATTACTTTGCCCATATCTTCCTAATGAAACCAACTTATCTTTGGGTAGCAAAATAACAAATTTGCCCAACGAAGAATGTACATGGGGAGATTAGTATTTTATCGCCCATCAAGCAATGTGTTTGTGATCTTGTTTACTGTATATGAAGGTTGCTGAGTTGAAGGCTGATCTCTTTCTGTGAAAGTCCTTCCCATATAGAAACCAGGCTTTTTAGGCTGTGGTAAAGCCACATCTTCATTGCTCAACATAACAACTACTTCTGCCATCGTTGGTCTATCTTCACTTCCTTCTTGCACACATAAGAGACCAATTTGGATACATCGTAATAATTTAGATATAAGGTGTGAACATTCCATTGCATCATCAAGTAGCACCAAGCATCTATCATCCTCCATAGTCTCCATGCCTATATAAAAACATAGACATATTGAAATGAACTTGAATTTTACTAATAATATGAAGAATAATTTCCACATATTGTAACATTTGTTTGAATACTTACATATTCTGTAAGGTTTATGTGGGGTTCTATTTGATTCACCATTCTATTTTTCTTGCCACTTAGGATCTCTAGTATAAGAACACCAAAGCTAAAGACATCAGATTTTATAGAAAAGACACCATCCATTACATACTCTGGTGACATATAGCCGCTGCATACCATTTGCAAAATTAGTATATGATTTAATGATTGTAATGAATGCATATTTGCATAAATATTTATGTAAAGGATATCTTACTATGTCCCAATTACTCTCCTTGTATTCTCTTCATTTTGATCTCTTTGAAAATTCTTGCAGTGCCAAAATCTGAAATTTTGGGATTCATGTCCTTATCGAGCAGAATATTGCTAGCTTTCAAGTCCCTATGAATTATTTTTAGTCTAGAATCTTGATGAAGGTAAAGAAGTCCTCGAGCAACTCCTATAATGATGTCAAGACGTTTTTGCCAACTCAACAATGCACCTTGTTTTATCTGGTCCAACATTTAAATTTTTGTTAGTATTAGTAAACTAATATGGTTTGACTAGCTTATTGTCAAACATGTATTCCAAGTAATTCTACATGAGAGGAAGTAATTCTACAATTTCTTCCATGTGCATGGAAGCCTTAGAAATCATGATTAACCTTGCATTTATATGTCAAACACAATAAATATGCAGTGAATAGATACAAAACAAACCCATAGCCTTTTAAAAACTTAGTCTAGTAATGTTGTCCTATAGTTGTTTGCTAATATTTTTTATCATTTCTTGTTATCCTACAAAGAATCATTTCCATGTTTATGCATATGTTGAAAGGCTGAACACCAAACAATTTTTATTTTTATTTTTGATGTTGAAGAAGAATGGTGTTCTGTGAGAAAGGTGTCCATTCTTAATGACTAAAAAACAACTCCTTAGAAAAAAATGTTCAATAATTCAGAATGAAATCTAAATATAAATTGTTGACATATTGCTTTTAACTCACTATCTCATTTATGTTCTTATTTTAGTGCATCTCTATTTTCTTTTAGAGAAGAAATTGTAATAAGTTTGTTGAAATTTTTGTTCTTAATAGTTTTTATAAGTAGAGCATCCTCTGTAGCAATCTTTTTGCCTGTGTTTTGTCTCATTTATTGCACCGGATCCAATGTTTGAGTATTCAGATCAAATATTTATGCCCCAATATATCCAAAATGATGCATTGATATGTAATTGCAAGATATCAAACTAATTAGTAACCATTGTGACAAATAATTTAACCAAGTTTGTTCATGCATTTCACTTATGCCATAAAATGTTAATCACTCTGCATCACAAATAAACACGATATTATGATATAATAAGGGAGTTGAGGCTGAACCAAATATGAAGGCATCCAAGCTCTTGTTTGGCATGTACTCATATATCAACATTCTTTCCTCATGTTGGATGCAATAACCACGAAGCCTTACAAGGTTTCGGTGCTGAAGTTTGGCGATCAGTTGACCTCATTCTTGAACTCATCCAAACCCTGTGCGGAATCCTTAGACAACCTCTTGACAGCAATCTCTTGCCCATCTCTCAATTGACCCTGCTAAGTTTTAGTTTTAAGATTTATACATAACATAATCTTAATAAAGCAATATTTTTATACTTAAATCAGATGTCCAGTCAAATATTCTCCTATAATCAGGAAGTTACATACCTTATAAACAGGACCAAACCCACCCTTTCCAAGTATATTATTTTGAGAGAAGTCATCAGTAGCACTTTCTATTGTAGACATATCAAATAAAGGCAAATCTAGCTCCTTTCCTCTACTTTCGTTCATGCCACAGTCGCTTAGTGTACCTAAAATTTCATGATTAATATAATTGACTAATTATATTAAGATATAGTTTTTAATTCTACTTGCATCACATGTTTAAAAGCTATTTTTTTGTAGTTGAAAAAAAGAAAAATCAAGTGATATGCTCATGTGCAAAGGAAAAGGAGCACTTTTACCTTCTTTTCCTTTCTTCTTTGACAAAAATAGTATGAGGAACACCAATAGAAGAAATCCCAATAATAAGGACAAGGAAATGACAATGACAATCACATGCTTCCTCTTACTCGAATCACCCTTTATGGTATCTGCAAAGCAATTTTTTTGTTGAATTAGAACTATTAAGTTGTAACATGATATTATGTGAGAAATATAGGAAAATAAGTTAGATATAGGTTTTAGAACAAATAATTAAAAAAAAAGTTCCATCAAAGTTCTGTTTCAATTAATCGTTGCCATATATGCGCTGAAGTAATAACTTTTAGATAATTTACTTTAGTATAACATAAGTTTAGGAGATGTAGGACTTTGCCAAAGAGCAGTTCAAAGAAGCAGATGTGTGAAGTAAAGTTATTTACACCAAAATTTTGCAACTAAGCCGAAACATAAATTAATTTGATAAGGTTATATTGTGTTTTTAGAGACGTAAAAAGCAAACCAAACCAAAAACTAGCCAGGAATATCGTGTGATTGCACACCCTAATCATAAAGCAATAACAAAAAAAATAATAAGATAACTTTTGAGAAATACTATTTTCATTTTTCCATGAATTAAGTTATACCAGCGATATACACCGCATAACAAGCACGTACCTAGTTCAGAAGATGCAAGCCGCACATATAGATCTTGCCCTCCTTCTGCAAAGTCTCTAATATCGATTAGATCGCCGTACCATGTGAGGCATGCACTTTCTTCTTCATAAAACATACTAAAGGCCATGCAAGAACAATTCTTCAGACACCTCTCTCTGCAATCAGCAAGGCTAATGTCTTTATCTACCGTGGCATTTGAAGCATCTGGCAGCTTGAGTCCAGGCACATTTACAAATCCATCCCCTCTTCCACAATCCAAAGCAGTTCTCCGCACGCAGCCATCAGAACCATCTGCAAGATACCAGTTCTCTGGTGACTTGGGCACGAACCCTCTCAAACACTTGCACACAAGTGAATCAACGGTGCAAACTCCATAGGCTCCACACTTGGCATAGTCATCACACTGGTCCATCATAGCCGTCTCGAAGGTTTTCAATCCTTGGATGGGATCAAGCCACACGTTGCGACGAATCTCTCCAGATTGAGTCAGTACCAACCACGATAGTATAGACTTGTTGATCATTTCGTACGTGTAGTAGACCTCATCCTCTTTGATGACCAGACTATAGCGATGAAATTGATCACCAGGTTTTAAATAGGGTACGCCGCTGAATCCATAACCATTCCAAGGGCCACTTCGAGACTTGAGAATTCTCCCGTTCCACAAGTATAACCCCGGGTATCCGCGAGGGTCCGACTTGAAGTAGAAGGACCCTGGAGAAGCGTCTGAGGAGCTCTTCCACGATGTGAGATGCCAGTCAAGATTCAATTGTTTATTAATCCAAGCTTCATGCCAGGGAGAAAGCTGTCGGATGGCCAGTCAAAGCTCTGCCACACTAATCTTCTAGAACCATTGTTGATTCCGTCAGTCAAGACAAGATTTCCTGAATCTAAGAGTTGGACAATGGGATCACTTAGATTTGAGGTGTTTGTAGACCAGACAACGTGGCTTGAATGGCCATAAAGGGCAAGATTCCCATCAGCAGTGAGATTCAACTGCAGGGGGCGTGCGATTGGGCTGTCCCCATTGGCAACCCACACAACTGCTGGAATTGGTTGGATATTCTTGTACCAGATCCCAAGTATCGGTTTTTCGAGCCATTGGGAGTGAAGAAGCCTGATTCGAAGATCCCGCCGGCTGAAACCAAGGTCTGCCGATCCTCAATGTGTTGGTCTGGAGTGATCATATCTCTTCCAAGGGAAAGAGTGAAGAGGAAGAAGAAGAAGAAAGAGAGAAAAAAGTGGCCAAGTTCTTTAGTTTTGTCATGCTTCACAGGTGCAGGCCTCAAAGGGGCATTTTGAAGGCAAAGATATCATTGTGGTTGGTGAAGGCTTCTAACTCTGTTTGACCGAGTGATTCCGTTGCTTTCAGTGGAACGTTTATTTTATCCGTGAGTCAATCAAGACCATTAAATTTCCGGTTCTCGGAGCCTCCCTCTTGGCTTCTTTGAAGGCGCACTTTGGACAGGGCCGTAGGGTCTGGCATGACACTTGGAGAGCTGATCTCTCGAATCTTACCAATTCATCTACAGTAGATCAAAATTATATAACCTTAAAAATTTAAATAAAAATTAATTAATAATAAATAAATTTAAGTTATAAACATTTTTATTTAATATAATTATTTTTGATATTACAATCTTTTTTATTGCAACATTTTCATCACACTTGAGTGTAGCTAAAATCTACTCTGAGATTAGTCATACCATAAGGTAGCCAAAATTTTATTTTGAGGCTAGTCAGAATCTACTTTGAACCAAGAATAGCTCCGTGTAATAACGAAACTCTACTATCATTTCATAGATAGTTCTTTCTTTTTATTCATTATTTTTCGTACACTCAAATCGATTTTAATACTATTTATAACGTTTCAAGCCCATCTACTGATCCAATTAATCTGTTAGTAGATATAAAAAATCATATGATCGTAAAAAATTGAGTGGAAGTTAATTGCTAGCAGATGAACTCGAGTGATAAGAACTTCAATCTTTTATTTTCAATTTATTATGACTATTTTTAAAATATTACAAAGATAATAATTATTGATGGCTATCTTTTTATCGATCCTATAGCAAAGTTGAGGATCCTTGGCTGGTTGAGCCACTAGAAATACCTGCAGTATACAAGGGCAGGAAATTCTTGGAAATGAGAGGAAAAGAGTGGAAACCATGGTTGAACAGAGAGAACAAGAATAAGAAAATCCTCTTTATCTGCTCTTGCATTCTAAAGCAGTCGGTGCATCGTTATTACGACTTATGAATGGTTAAAGAGCAAGGAAGTTAGGGACATCAACATCAAACGTTCTTCGTATGAAGAAATTTTGAATTCCTACCAAGAGAATTTTGCTTAGAAGCCCATCCATGTCCTTCGTGGCAATTAAATGATTCCAAATAATCCTAAAAACTCCCTTTTGGAAAAGACTTTATACACCGCCTTCGGTGCAGCAAGTCCTACGTGGGCTGCACCATTCATTTTTATTGGTCCACATACGCACGACACCCATTAAAAATGTTAAGACATCTCAAGAAAAAAACTTACGACATCCTAGTTTTAAGCTTACGACACCGTAGTTAACAAGTGAAGACACCCATTCAGAAAGAAAAAAAAAACTCACGACATCCTAGTTTTAAACTCACGACACCCTAGTTTTAAGCTTAAGACACCCATTCAAAAGATGTCTGTACACAACTTACAAAAAATAAAAAGCCGTCTGACATGCATTAATACCCGTTCAATTTTTTTTTTTGGAATATGTGTACAGACACTTTTTCTAAACGGGTGTCTCAAGCTTAAAACTAGGGTATCGTGAGTTTAAACTAGGATGTCGTGAGTTTTTTTTACTTTTTGAACGAGTGTCGTGGCTTTATAACTACGGTGTCGTGGCTTTATAACTAGGGTGTCGTAAGTATTTTTTTGCTTTTTTAATAGGTATCTTTATTTTGACATGACGTGCATTAATACCAACTTTTTTTGGAATTTGTGTACAGACGAGTGGGTGTCGTGGCTTTATAACTACGGTGTTGTGGCTTTATAACTAGGGTATCGTGGCTTTATAACTAGGGTGTCGTAAGTATTTTTTGCTTTCTTAACGGGTGTCTTAGTTTTATCGTAAGTTTAAAACTAAGGTGTCGTAAGGTTTTTTTTTCTTTCTTAATAGCTATTTAATTTTGACGTGACGTGCATTAATACCCGTTCAGTTTTTTTTGAAATATACAGACACCTTTTGAACGGGTGTGCTTAAAACTAGGGTGTCGTGAGTTTAAAACTAGGATGTCGTGAGTTTTTTTTTATTTTTTTTTTGAACGGGTGTCTTCACTTTTTAAACTACGGTGTCGTAAGCTTAAAACTAGGGTGTCGTAAGTTTTTTTCTTGGATGTCTTAATATTTTTTAATGGGTGTCGTGCGTATGTGAACCAATAAAAAGAACGGTGCAGCCCACGTAGGACTTGCTATACCGGAGGCGGTGTACAAAGTCTTTTCCCTCCCTTTTGGTTAGTTACTGGCCCAATTGCATCATTGAAACGTTCATCTGTTTACCAAAGACAAGCAAGGCCACACTAATGACCTAAGCCAATACATTTCGTTTGTTTTCAAAGTTTTCACTGCCTGGTTGAACTTGGAATTAGCAGTCAATAAAGGCAGCACATCCGACAATTTTTTATTCACTCAAGAAGTTTGAAAGACATGTCTTCCTTTGGCTATAAAATCCTTCCTTGCTGCCGCCCAAACATTATCTGAACGTATCCCGCATCGGAAACTTTAAAGGGAGTTGAGTGGTATACCAAGAAAAAGATAAAAATATCAAAAGAATTCATTCTTGGATTGTAACAGTCCAAATTGAAGTGAATTTTATCTGTTCTATCCTTACAATGAGCCCGGATCATTACAAAAGACAGGCACATGCGACAATTTTTCTTCACCTAAGAAGTTTGAAAGACATGTCTTCCTTTGATATAAAATCCTTCCTGTTTGACTCTAAAGTATAGAAAACTGCTGCCGCTCAAACATTATCGGAACGTATCCTGGTTGATCTCCCATTGTAGCTACTTCTCATTGATTAATAAAAGCTTGGGGGTGCTTTCCCCTCCCAATTACGTAAATTAAAAAAAAAACTTTAAAGCATGGACAACAAAAAATTACTGGTATAGATATATAGAAAGTTGTAACCTCATTTAGATTGAAAAGAAATCTATTTGGAATTTTATAAAAGAAGAACTTACTGGTATAGATAAAGGAACTATATATATATATATATATATAGTAATTTTAATTATTCCTAGTAAAAATAAAGGGCATAGAATTCTACTTTTCAAAATTTTTTAATAGGATAAATTACTGCAAAACTTTCTTAAATTTGATCGATTTATCCATTGAAAAAAAAAGCTACTAAGTGAAAAGCCAAATTTAACCTTATAAAATCATGACATTTTGATATTATCTAACAATTTGAAGGGTAATCACAAAAAAACTTAGGCCCTGTGGTAATCCTAATCATCCCATCCTTCTTCATCCTGGCCAACCTGGCGCTTCCTTATCCGTTTAATACGAAAACTTTGCATAGGCTCTGAATGATTTCATTTCATCCGTGACCTTCACAAGCCAGATAGTGGGCTTCTCACGGACAATGGGCTAGGCGACAGTGTTAGGGTCCCCGGTCAAGGACTCCAAAACATTCACCAACTCCTCCGCGCGATCTGCTCCAACACCACAATTGATCCTCCCGAACCGTTTCCAATAACACACGAGCGTGGTAATTAGGATCTAACACACAAGAAATGAAGAATGCCTCACTGTTATTACGAAGAACGTGGTCTTAGGATTATTAGTCCTTCGAACCACCAGATCACAGGAACACTCGTACAAGGGTTATTAGCCCAAGTACGCCCAAACTTAAGAGGTTATCAGCCCCCAGTTTACTGGCATAAACGTGCCTATGCCTGGCCAATATTCATAAGCTCTCTAAGCTTACACAATATAACTCCCCTCCCCTATTTTTCC
>UESW01003476.1:0-62101 GCA_900491605.1 Calamus simplicifolius
TTTTTGTTGTTGGCCATTGTTTGCCGTCATAGTGCTCAGGAAATTAGTTAAGGCACATTGACCTTATAGCCTATTCTTTTGGATGTGTTAACTATACTAGCCTTGAAATGTATTATAGATTTACTTTCTTTTAAAGAAAAAAGTGTAACACAGGAAGTTCTATCGATATCGCATGGAAATGGGAATCGTAAGGTCGGTAAGCATAAGAAGATGAACCAGTTGAGAATTTTTTTAAAGAATGGAAATTTGAGTGGGTCCACGACTCTGCAAACATCTCAAGCTCTTTCAATGGAGTTGTGTCCATTGAGCCATGTCTCAAGCTTGTTTACTGAGACTTAATATTATAGGCACTATGAAAATAGACCTGGATTAAGAACATTTTTTGGCAGATACTGAAAGCTAGAACATCATCATGTATGAATATATCAAGTAACTTACTGGCTTCACAAACAAATGGAAGTCAACTAGAAAGGAAGAACTTGACCATACAAGAAGTTCAGGAGTCAGAAGTAGATAATTAGAGTAATATTGTTCGATAGTTAATAAACCAAGATTCTCTAATTTTTTTTAAAAAAAAGACTAATTAGAAGGCTAAGAAGGTTGTTGCCATCAAGTTCCTTGTTCTGAAGAAGCCCAGCCACAGTAGATTTGGCCAAGTTTGGTACCAGCGTACTGTCTTCCGTTGAACATCGTCCTTCTGAGAAAAAAACACACCAGAAAATTATATATTGAGTAATAAGATAGCATCAAATCTTCTTTTCCCTCCAAGAGAGAGAGTTCCATATATGAATCTGATTCTCCTGAACCATTAGAATGGGAAATATCATGAACTTTGCAAGTCCCAGAATAGAGTCCCAAAATTCAACATAAAAAACTAAGAAATTCCAAGCATATTAGGCGGGTAGATAAACCAATCTATATTGACCCATCCTTTTTCAAATCAATGAACAAGTAATAAAGAAATTGAAAGACTTCGGCAAAAACAATTTAAAGTTTTCAATCATTTCCTTGTAGATATGTAGCAAAAGATTAGAACCACAGGTACCATCTTTGAACATGTATCTGACAAGCCAAAGGAATCCAATTAAGTAATCGATCACGGTCTACAAGTAATTATGTATGCCAAAATTTGTGAAATATGGTAGGCTAGCATATTCTTGTGGACTTCTCTGGGTTGCATTGTCCAAGAACTTTCTGCAAGTCCCAAACTGGAACATACGAGGGCATCACACAAACATTTCAGATATCAGACTAGTTCATATAACATTCAAGAGCAAAATTGCTATGTTATTGTAATTATTACTAATGCGAGTGATGGCATAATTAAAAAGTACATCATAATTCTAACAAAGTAAAAGATATGTCAACATGAGTTATTTTCATAGTAAATTATTTTTTTCATGAATTTTAATAGAGCTGCTTGAGTTAGAATCAAAGAAAAATGAAACATAGATAGAAACGGCTTAGAGAGATATACAATGGTCCCCTGGAAAAGAATAATAAAATAAGATTTACTATGAAAGACAACCTGAATAAACGAGCACAAATGCACTAGAAAAACAAAATAAGGGATTGGCCAGTACTGTAGTTACGATGTAGACAAGCAAAATAACAGAGGCTAACAATTTAATCCAGCTTACCTTCATGGCCTAAGTTTAAAGAGTGAACATCTCATCAATGAGATTTATCTCCCAATCCATCCGCAAAAAGAATAAACTTGAATTATTAAAAAAGGAAAAGGAATAAATATGTAAATTTATAGACAAGTTAGACTTCCCCTATCACATAATTGCCTAATAACTAAACATACAAGAGATATGACTAATTTTCCAAGACTTTCCTCTCACTAATTGAGATTTTGAACCTGATCACCTTAAATAAATAGGGAAATTATAATTGTCAAGGGAAAAAAGAGAGACTAGACCTTAGATTTCTGAAGAAAAAATTATTAGTAGATGATGAAAAAAAGGTCAATTTTAAGAATAATGATGAATCTAATTATTGTTGCTTTTCTAGAGTGTAACACAATCTATACTCAGCTAGCTAGCAAGTATTCAGCGTGGTTTATGAGGCATATGCCATGCACAAAAAAGGATTTTCTATTTTGACCCTTGAATAGAAAAAAAAAAAAATTGTTGCAAAATTATATTTCCTTATATATTGGGACTCAAGAGCTATTTTAGATTGGGATTCTAAACCCTTGCCCAGTATTTCACAACATTTTTAAGATTAGGATATATCTATTTGAACTTGAAATATTCATGCTTTTGATAAACACTCTCCCTTTTATTAATAGATAAATATTGTGGTGAATGTTGTTAGAATACCATATAATTTTTTTTCTCTTTCTTAATTCTACTGTAACCTTACAAATACACTTTTGTCATTACAAAAACCTAGTTATAGATGAGGAAAAATCCTATAACCAAATGCCCCTCGCTCATTAAAATAGTAAAGATGGCATGCATATAAGCATTAGCATAGTATACATTTAGTCATTTCTTCTAGCTTTACCTTCTAAATTTTTTGAATTATATTTTATAATATAATAAGCTTTAAGTAAAATTGTTTCTTTTCTTTTGAGAAGTAATTCATATCTTGGCTAGCAGACATTAAAAAAAAGAAATCTGATTGCTTATATAATGGTTTATGACTATCTTTTGCTAACCCTAACTCATGCTCACCCATTTTCAAAGGGGCTCTTCCAATCACTCCTATTCTCTCAATAAGACTATTTCATCTCTCCTCTCTCCCTCATGCATAAAGTTCATCTCTACTTACTTTAGTTTAATCCACTTCATTTATCCAGCATAAGCCACCTCATCATCCCTTGATTTCCCTTTTCATCAATCACCCCATCTTTGCCAGCTACTTTGTTGTTGTTATCTCCTTCACAACCATCATTGAGCTTGGTTGAGCCAATGTTGAATACATATGAGACAAGCTTCATCTTGACCTTGCTAACTTATAACAAATACAAGTAAACATTATTCACTAGCAAACCATGAATGAGTTAACATTCTAGCAATTGCCAACAACGCAAAGCAAATGCCAAGCTAACAATATAAGAGCATCAATTTCAAAGAACAATATTTCACAACCTATTGAATATTTCCTAATTAGCTACGTTCAATGTCACTATATGGTCACATACATAGATTACTCATTAAGTCTATTGAAAAGACTAAGTAAGCTATTATTGTCGACCCCATATACGATGGAACGTAAAAAAATGAAAAGGATTAAGGAGAAGAATCTTACTAAGTAGGGAAGTTCCCAAATCATGTGATCCTAGAAAAGAAAGAGGAAAGAAAAGAGGATCAAAGATTCTCTTGGAACAATTTTTCAAGAGTTGTTTGACCCACAGTTATCTATATTATTTGAATTCTTTATCTTCTCACATGATAAAAGTTAAAAATGGCTACCAATATTCAAGCATTGATGTCCAATCATAATGATTCACATGAAGCTCCAAAGTCTTCGTTAATTGGCAGTATTCAACGTACAACTACTTTTTTGTTTATGTACTTAGAATTTTTTTCAAACTTTTTTTAGCAATCTGGCCAAGCTATCCATGAAATACTGCTTACGTATGGCATAAGGTGAGAAAAGCGACATTGATAGATATCTTAATAATCACAAAATTCCAAAAAAAATGGTGTCGGGTTCTTCTTAAAAGGTAATTTTTATTATGCTTGTACTTGAAAAGTTGTATGATTGAAATTTTCTATATTGTTATATTTCTTTCCTTATCGCATTTGACAAGATCAATAGTTGACTACATATTAATTATTAGAAAAGCAAAAGTCAAATAAGCTAACAACATTGAAGACAAAATACAATGGTACATGATCATATGAAGCTACTAAGTATCTAGGCATTGAGTGTGTATCTATGTGATTCATGAAGATGAAGAACTCTTGAAACTTATTTGCAAATCCAACCATCCATGCAAAACCTCTGTATAGTGGAAGGTGTGAGAAAGGATAAGGATCAAAAGGAAGAATCTTTGGCAATTAAGAAGGCCCCTAAGGTTGTGTTTGATATGGGGGATATCCGGGGAAGAATCTTTGGCAATTGAGAAGGCCCCTAAGGTTGTGTTTCATATGAGGGATAAGGGGGGATATCCCCAGATATCTTCCTTTATTCTCAAAAGCTATAATTAGAGGGGATAGTTTTGAAAAAGTTTAACCAGAGGGGATAACTTGAACTTATTCCTATGGACCCCATAAATAACTAGAGTTATTCCTTGATGGCAAAGCTGTTATTTTAAAAAGGTGGTTATTCCTTGAGCTATTCCCTGGATAAATGCTATCCTGTACACTTATCCAGGGATAGCTTTTTATGAATCAAACACTACCTAAATGTTGCATCTTTATATTTTTTTTAAAAAAGGGATGCAACATTCCTTGTAAAAGTGATTCTACTGGCCTATCCCTTTTTCCATGGTTACACAATCCACAAATTCCTATCACCGTTGTCTATGTTAAAATCCTAAATTTTAAGCCATATATGTATTATTCCTTGGAAAAAGTTATCCTAGAATCCAAATTGGGCCTTTGCGTCTAGATCTAGCAACCCATATTTTATTGCATTATCACAATGAATCTGTTCATTAAATTTTGAGTTATTTTTAGTTTTTTGAAGTATTTTGCATCTAAACTAGATTAAGATGAGACTTACCTTATTTAGAAAAATCTTTTTTAGACATCAAATTTCTTACTTAGGTTATGATATAGATTTGTGTGCATATGAATCAATCGTTGAAATGTAAATGCGAATGATCAGAAGTCATACAAATACACTAACCCAAAGAAAGTTGATCGTCCTGAGATTAGCATAAATAAAAAAGAGCAATCTGCATAAAACTGAGTAATCGAACTGGATTATTGGTTAGAACAAGATGGGCAAGAAACGCAAAACAAGCCGGAGAAAGACTTGTATGAAGATTATCGAGATTAAATTAGAGCAATACCATTCTAGAAGAAGCTCGGCTTAAGCCAAAAAACAGATCCAGAAGGACTGGAGGACCAACGACACGATATCAATTCCGAACTGTGGTTATCTCCTATGTACCTCAACCTGATGAGCTGAACAGCTTCTTCCTGATCGCTAGATTTGGAGATGTACATGCAATTACGCCTGCACCCACAGATCTCATTTCCAACAACGCCAGAATTGTAGTCCTCCGACAAGAACAACGTTTTCTCTCCCATGGTGTCCAATCTGGACCATGTCAGTTGACCTTCCCCCATGTCAACCTTGTAGATGAAGGTGTCCATATCGTAATCTGGGCTATCATTATCCTCGGTGTCGATTCCGACCAGCAACAGCTCCCCGTTGGACACCAAAAGCTTGAATTGGTCCGGCACTAGAGGCTCCCGGAGCGTGGAAACTCTGGTGACCCTCGCTAGAGTGCTGTCCAAGTCGCAGACTGCAATCCGTCCAACGCGGTCGATGGCGTAGAACCTCCCGTTCCAGTATGCGATGCTGTCGATGTTGTAGAGACCGAAGGTTTCAACGAGCGTCCACGTGCCATCGCCGGGCCGGCAAAAGGCTAACTTCTCGCCATTTTGGATGATCGCCAAGATGATGCATGGGTCCCCCGAGTTGGGCGGCGAGGAGAGGATGGCTTCCTGGATGAAAGGGCGGTCTTGCCAGGGGATGCCAGGACGGATGCACCTTGGATTGGCCAAGCAACGCTCGATCCTCAAAATGATGTTCTTGTTCGACCGCTTGGGGAGGTGGTGGGTGAAGGGAGGGACGGGGACGTTCTCACCGGAGAGGGGTTGAGCAAGAAGATGGAGTTGGTGGGCTCGTCCAAGAGGATGACCCAGCCATAAGAAGTCCCACAAAAGGTCTTGTTTTGGGCTACTTCCGGCAGGGGGAGGGAATGAACACTGCCATCTGAGGGATCGAAGAAGGGGATGGTCTCGGTGTTTAGATCGAATGGTAGGAATAGAAGGGGTGGGAATTTGATGGGTGGAGCGGCGGAGTGCCAATTAGAGCACACAGAACGAAAGTGAAGGTAATCTAAGCTATGGTCGAGCTTCGTTGAGATGCGGCCGAGGAGATCGAACCCGAGAGAGGACCAGTCAGGACTCTGGTTCTCCATTGATGATCCGAGAATGAGAGACGAAGAGAGAGGGGGTTTGGAGTGGGATTCTTATGGATGGGGAGTTGCAGGGAAGAGGTGGCTTTTTTGGGACGGTGTTTCGAAAGGAAAAGACAGCGGTAGCATGAAAGTTTTCTCTCAGAAAAGACGAGGTGTTTCTTGTTGTGGGCGAAACCGGGGGGCTATGCCAAAGGATTTTCCATACGTACGTGGTCCTCCATGTGGCTTGTGCAGTCTGTAACTCTGCCACCTGTATGACAGTCTTTAGTGCCATATTCTGTTTAATCCTTCAACAGACAGTATTTTTTAATACGTTTTGTTAACGATTGCCCTGCGACACACATATTAAGATGTATTTATCGATTACCATTTGCATATAATTAATCATGCATGCATACAAATTATACGATATATAAAAAAATAAAATTATTTTTACACATAAGTGCAGAATAAATCATTGTACATTTCTGCACCGCATGCGATGGTGTACGTAGAAAGACTTTTCTTTAAAAATAAATCTAGCATTAATATATGTGCTGAAGCATTTATTAGCTAGTAAAGGATATTAATTGACTATTTTTTAACTTTTTAACAAATGCTTGAAATATTTTTTAATTAAAATAAAATTAGAGTAGAAATACATGTAATGCACTTCCTTATACAACTTTAGAAAAAAAAAATCTAGCTATTAAATGCATCACATTTTTTTTTTTTTTGTCTTAGATGCAATTTTTTTTTTTTGAGACTAATTAGTTGAATATCTTTTTTATGACCATTTTAAAAATAATATAATTCTATTGGATAATTTATGAGAGGTTTATGAATCAAATTTTTACATTTTTTTGGGATAAATGGGAGGGAGTTCGGTAACCTGAATTGTAGTTGATATTTAAATTTATATCAATATTTACTAATTTTATAAGTTAAATAAATTATTAAATTAAATTTATACTTGAGATGCATTTAATAGTTGGATTGTTAAAAAAAAAAAAAAAAAACTTTTCATGCTCTTTATTTCTAAATTTACTTTCACTCAAGATAAAAGTTAAAGGCAAACAATAAGTGCTTCTTAACGAGTGCTCTTTAGACAGCCATTGACAAAACTGTTTTATAATTGACTTCCATAAGTAATTTTATACATAATTTTTATCTATTTTTAGATTGAGCTTGAGGCTGACCGTTTGGTATGCACACTTTCATACAATAGAAATTTGAAACTTGAATAGATACGTGTCTAGTAAAAAAATATAAAGCTGCACAGAGACGAAAGAAAAATAAAAAATAACTTTAATTACTTAAAATTTGCTTGATGACAAAAAAAATTATTTTGTAAAAAAATTAATATATAATTTATTTTAAAAAATATTTTTAAAATATATATTAAATTTTTAGAATGTTTTTGTGTCGTCAAAAAAACAAATTCTTCTCTTTTCTCGTCCTATAGATTTTTCCTGCAGCTAAAAAGGCCTTAATCAATGATTGGTGGCATTCATTGCGTCGAGCCCGTGATAATTAATTAATTATCATATCCCATATGCAGTACAATATTCAAAAGTATAGTACCAGCCGTGGTGGTCAATTTTAAATTTATCACCTTCTTCTATTCAAAAAAAAAAGTAGAAAAAAAAAAGTGCACCAAGTAAAAATAAAAGTGCATTTATTAATGCGTTTTTCAAGGGATTAAAAAGCTCGTCCATGACCTCCCTCTCTCTCTCTCTCTCTCTCTTCTCTCTCTCTCTCTCTGTGGCTGTAGATATGGATCGATGAATGAATTAGACACCCCTTTTTGTTCTGCTTCTACAAGTGCATCGGAATTAGACGATAGGTTAAAATTTACGAATCTCAAAAGCCAAGATGAAGCTTAATTTGTCCTGAAAAGCACAGGAAGAAATGAGCCTAAAGAGTATTTTAAAAAAAATTACAAAAGGTTTCTTTCATTGTAAAATGCTCTTAACGTGACAAAGTTATCAAGAATCGTGTAGGCTTTAAAACCTAGAAACATGAAAATTAGCTTAGAGATGAGGTTCAGGGTCAAATATGTTAATTATAGTTAAATTAGTTTGTTGTTAATTAAATAAGACCTTAAGTATGAGAAATCATAATAAAATGTTATTAGAAAATCTTTGACTAATATGATGTAGGGGTTGTACTACTTAGAAAGCATTGCTAGCTTATACTTTATGAAGATACAATTGGTATGATAAATATATTAAGATATATTATTTCTTCATATATATATATATATATATATATATATATATATATATATATAGAGAGAGAGGGGGGAGGGAGGAAAGGGGGTAAACTTAGCTACGGTTGAATGGAGTCAAGTTTAGGATTCATTCATCTTCTTCATCTTTAGATCCTTCTTCATCCTTGAATTCACATGGATTTCGAAGCCACCCAATTGTTTCTTTTTTTTTATCTTTAAAATTCATGAATTATATGAATTCAAAGATGAAAAAGATAACTAAAGTTAAACTTAGCTACATTTAAATATTGGATATATATATATATATATATGTTGCTGCATTTTCTATATTTTTTAGTTGCATTTATTATAATTATGAGTCAATAATAACCCTGCAATTTTAGTCAAATTACAAAACTAATATTGTTTAATGCAAAGAAAATAAAAATGAAAGCAAACTTGTGCTAACTAAGTGATAAAATCATGCATCAAGACATTAGTTCTTTAAACAAACTATTAATAAGAGATTGGATGATAATTATCCAAATCCTATAGCCATTCGTCTACAAGGCCAACATGATAGTTTTGATGGCAATGACAAATCTAGCAGTAGTCCATTACAATCTTTTTAGTTGCACCAAATATTGCATTTCTACCATCATCCTTGCTCTTTTGAAGCGTAGCATTAGTAGATTGGAGTTACAGTATTAGTATTTTATGTATTTTCAATCCTTCTATAACACCATCATTTTATATAGAATAATAAACACATAATTCTTCCTCCTCCTTTAAGAGAGAAGGACCTCATGAGAAAGTGCAATCCTAAATTAAAAAATCTCATCAATTATGAAAATGATACAAATTTTTATAACAAAGATATAGAGTCATAAAACTTAGAAGTATGTACATGTTATGTAGCTAAAGAATAATTCTAAGAATTCAAGCATAGTGCATAGTAGGTAAATCAATCTATATTCATATCCTTTGCCCAATACCTAGAGGCTCTACATACCATCGCAATTATTTAAATTTAGGTAATTATATGTGATTAGGTCTTTTTTTTTGGTATGCTACCATGTATTTAATCCCTAATGAATTGTGCAATATACAGATTTTAAGTATATATACAAAAAATTATAGGCCAAACCTAGCTAGATCAAAGCTTGAAAAAAAAAATGCTAGTTAAACTTGAGTTAAAGGTGATCCGATCCGATTTGACCCACTTTTAGTCCTATCCCCTACCAATAGAGCTCATGTCCAATAATACTTGGGTTTGGATGTCCCTCACGCTCTCCACCTTGGACCGTATAAGATGGCTCTCACCTATTTTATGAGCCATTTTTTGGCTAAACCTAATGCTAGATCAGGTTATTGAATGAGCCATAACAGTGTACAGGCTGCGACCATATCAACGTATGTGCCCATTTATTGGTGTATAAAGAATGGCTCCCTTCTAATAAACTGGACTACTATTATCCTTGGTATCTGATGTGGCTCATGGAGCCACGTGGATAATCATGGCAAAATCAACTAAGTGGCACGGGCACGTCTGCCCTGGCTCCTCTATGTCGGCCTCGTGCGGCCCCGACGATCCTCTGTGGCCCCGGCCTCTTCGAATAAGCCAAGATGGTACCGACTTCTTCAAGTCGACCCCGCGTCTGCCCTGGCTCTTCCGCGTCGGCCCCATGCAGCCTCGACCTCTTCAAATAAGTCGAGGCGGTCCCGACTTCTTCAAGTCGCCCCGAGTCTGCCCCGGCTCTGCCGCGTTGGCCTCGAGCTGCCCTGGTGGTCCTCTGCGGCCCCGACCTCTATGAGTCAGCCAGGACGGTCCCAACTTCTTCAAGTCGGTCCCATCCTCCAGGCCCACCAACTTTCTAACCTACGTAGCCTGACACAGCCGGCCCACCTATCGCCTGGCCACACTGTCGATGGGACCAGGCCCACCTACCAGCTGGCCCCATCGACCGATGGGACCTAGCCCACCAACCACCAGCTCCCTCTCTCTGATCGAACAAAGCCTACCGACCAACCCAAACTCACGTAACTTTCACATGTTCCGTAGACATTCCTTTCTCACAAAACTTCACGTGGCTAATCTCTATACGAATGTCAAATGCCTATAAAAGGGTAAGTCAACTCGAAGCCTAGGTATGTGAACACAAGTGCTCACTTACACAAAAACACCAGAAAAACTCCAACTCTCGGAGCTCTTTCTACCTCTAAGGAGCTCTCTTGAGCTTCCCTTCAACTGTGACCTTGATTGCTAACTTGGGCATCGGAGGGTTCCTATTGGAGCTCTCTCTGATCGTGGAACTTTTTGCAGGCCATTTCTACTGACGAAGACCCCTTTCACGGTAGGTTTTTCTTCTGGCGCCTAATTCCGATGATCAGACGTCATCAGATTGGTGCGCCAAGAAGGAAGAAGGATAGGTTAATTAAAGGAAGACGAGCCTCGCAGTATCTGTTCGTGAGCATCTCCTTCCCTCTCTATCGAGCGATGGCGGTGACACAGGCTCAAGACGCCTCTTCTAGTTATCCCGAAGGGCACCTCCCACCAGCTGGGCAGCAGGAGGTAAATCCCACCACTGCAAACCCCTCGGTCGTTCGTGCACCACTAGCTGCAGCTACTCAAGCTGACCAGCTAGCAGCCTTTACCCAATAAGTCCAAGCCCTCGCTACAATGGTCCACGGACTCCAGGAGCAACAGTTCGTGGCCACCCAACATCAGCCCGCTTTGCAACCTACTACGATGGCTAGCCAGCAGTCCGTGAGAGGGAGATCCCCTCGGCGAGAGGCTGGCCATCGTTAGGTCTCTTCCAAAAGACATCATCGGGAGCCCCTCAAGAGGCTGCGTTCTTCCGACCATGATCTGAGCAAGTTCTCCCCAGAGCCCTGGCGCTAGGAAGAACCAAAATAGAGGTCTCACCTCCTGCGTTCTTCCCCTTCTTACTCTTCATCATCCTTCGAACCATCCAGGAGGGTGCCGGCGATCAGCCGCCAGGCGGAGGAGCACCTGGACGAGTACCATCAATGGCTGAACGAGCTTGCTAGAAAGATTAACAATCAGCCAGATGAGGAGTACGACACCCATCCTCTTTATACCCACTGAATATTGAAGGAATCCGTTCCCTCCAGATTTCATCTTCCTCAGTTGGATCCGTATGATGGTACGATAGATCTTTTTGACCACCTCAAAAATTATAAGGCCCTCATGCAAGTCCAAGGGGCTACGAACGCCCTCTTATGCAATGCTTTCCCCGCCACTCTACGGAAGGCCGCCCGCGCCTGGCACTCTCGTCTGTCCCCTCACAGTATCGACTCCTTTTGAAAGCTGGAAAGGGCATTTTTGGTGCACTTCGATGATTGCTGAAGGATCCCAAGGGTTGCGGACAGCCTCTTTTCCTTGCGCCAAAAGGAAGGAGAGTCACTTTGGGACTTCGTAGCCTGATTCAAGACTGTCACCCTTGAGGTCTACCACCTGGATGACGTGGTGGCAACTTTGGTGTTGAAGCGGGGACTCCTCTCTTCCTGCTTCACCTTCTTCTTAGACAAGAAGCCTCCCAGCTCCTACTCCGACCTCCTTCTTTGGGCACAGAAATACATCCGCGCGGATGAGGCCGACCTCACCCACCAAGAGTCTGCGAGAGGATCCAGCCGAAAGCCTGCCCATCCTGAGCCGAGTGGACCCTCTCATCCCCAGAAGCCTGAGCCGCCTCATCGATAAACAACAGGCGTCGAAGTATCGCCCCTCTGGAAAGCGAGCTTATGCCTCTCCTTATCCCTCACTCTCATATCCTCATGGAGATTGAGGGTGAGCCCTACCTTCAGTGACCTCCTCCCATGAAGAAGGGCCTTTCCTATGACAAAAGCCGCTACTGTCGCTTCCACCGGGACTACGGCCATGACACCGACAACTACTATAGCTTGAAGTGTGCCATCGATGAGCTCATCCAACGGGGCTACTTTGGGAAGTATGTCCAGAAGGCACCCCCGCCTATGCCAGCTCTAATGGGACCTCCGCCTCTCAAGCTGCTATCGATAATGCCCCGATAAAGAGAACGGTGGGAATGGTATCCTGGGGGGCAGCCTCTTCATCCAAGCAGACAAGGGGGAGAGTAGTCAGACCATGTAATTCCCAGAGGAGGGCCAGCAGAGGTAGATAATGTAAATAATGAAGGTGTCGTTGTCTCAATGATGATTGCCAAACATCTTGTAAAAAGAATCCTTATTGATAGTGGCAGCTCAGCTGACATCCTTACCTATGACGCATTTGTTAGGATGAGTTTGCCTGTTGATTCTCTTCATCTGTAGTGGCTCTCCTAGTCGGGTTCACAGGAGACTCGGTGAGGGTAGAAGGTGAAATTTCCTTACCGGTGACGGCTGAAGCATCATCACATCAAAGCATTGTCATAAGGTTCCTAGTCGTGCGAGTCCCCTTGGCATACAATGCCATTCTCGAGCAACCGGGCCTCAACCTCCTGGATGCAGTCATCTCCACCAGGCGATTTTGTGCAATTCCCCACCAGTAACGGGGTTGGCGAGATGAGAGGAGAAATCGGCCCAGTCCTACCCTGCTACCATGCGGCTTCGAGTCCTCAGGATGTCAGGCCGGCTTCGAAAGCACCCGACCCCAAGTAGTCTAGCAAAGGAGGAGAGCTGGCTGAGCAGCTCCTGACTTTTCCACTTGGGGACGACCCAGCAAAAATAGTGCACATAGGCGGACTTCTTCCTCCAAGGACCATGATCGCCTCTTGACTTTCCTGTGGGCCAACTCGGACATATTCGCCTGGTCGACATCCGACATGCCCGGCATCCCACTAGAGGTGATTACCCACAAACTTAACATTGATCCAAAGCATCGTCCAATTCACCAAAGGAAAAGAATCTTCACTCTCGAGCGACAAAAAGCCATCGACGAGGAGGTCAACAAAGCTACTTGGTGCTAGCCATATTCGAGAAGCACATTACCCCAACTGGCTAGCCAACATGGTCATGGTCCGAAAAGCAAAAGGGAGCTAGAGGATCTATATCGACTTCACCGATCTCAATAAGGCATGTCCAAAAGATAGCTTCCCCCTGCCCCGGATTGATCAACTTGTGGACTCAACCTCCGGCCATGAGCTTCTCAGCTTCATGGATGCTTTTTCTAGGTACAATCAAATAAAGATGCACCCAAGCGATGAGTAGCACACTTCCTTTGTGACCGAGAAGGGCATTTACTGCTATAAGGTAATGCCCTTCGGCCTTAAGAATGCGGGGGCGACCTATCAAAGGCTGATGAACAAAGTCTTCCGAGATTAGCTGGGCCGAAACATGGAGGTCTATGTAGATGATATGCTCACAAAGAGAGCTCGTGCCTCCGACCATATTTCCAATCTGGAGGAGACTTTCAATAGCCTCCGCCGCTTTCAAGTCAAATTGAACCCGAAGAAGTGTGCCTTCGGCGTCATGACGGGCAAGTTTCTAGGCTTCATGGTGACCCAGAGAGGGATCGAGGCAAACCCATAGAAGATTAGCTCCATCCTCGACATGAGGCCGTCGACTAGCAAGAAAGATGTGCAGCGGCTCACTGGAAGGGTGGTGGCCCTAAGTTGTTTTCTTTCCAAATAGCTGAAAGGTGCCCGCCCTTCTTCAAAGCCCTGAGGAAGGTCAATGGGTTCGAGTGGACATATGACTGTGAAAAATCCTTCGAGGTATTAAAGGCATTCCTGTCCTCCCCGCCGCTCCTATCGAAGCTGAAGGATGGGAAGAGTCTTTTCCTTTGCCTCGCCACCTCTTCAGAAGTCGTCAACTCCGTTTTGGTGTGTCTCGATGCCGTCGGGACCCAGAAGCCTATCTATTATGTAAGCAAGGTGCTCCACGATGTGAAAGTCAGGTACTCTAAGACAGAAAAGATCATCTTTGCCCTAATCGTCTCCACCCGGCTCCGTCCATACTTCCAGTCTCACCCCATTATGGTGCTCACGGACCAGCCCCTCCGAGCCATTCTAGCTTGTCCGGACACCTCAGGCCGACTTGCCAAATGGGCCATCAAACTGGGAGAGTTTGACCTCTCTTTCTAGGCAAGGCCGGATTTGAACTCCCAGGTCCTAGCCAACTTCTTGGTCGAGTGCACCTGGGTAGAGAAGTCAGCCAAGGAGGTTTTCGTAAAGCAATCGGATGCCGAGCCGGGCGACAGCAGAGAATGTTGGATTCTCCACGTGGACGGTGCCTCAAACTCCCAAGGAAGCGGTGCTAGCCTCATCCTCGCAGGCTCGAATGGAGAAAAGGTAGAATATGTCATTCGGCTCCTGTTCAAAGCTATGAACAACCAGGCCGAGTACGAGGCTCTGTTGGCAGGGTTGAGACTGGCCCAGGAGTTTGGAGTAAGGCAACTCAGAGCCTTCACCAATTCACAGCTCATCTCCGGAAATCAACGGAGAGTACGAGGCATGGGACCCCAACATGGCCTAGTACTTGGGCAAGGTTCGGCTCTTAGTTTCTCCACTAGCTTACTTCAGCATCAGCTACATCCCTTGGAGCGAGAACGCCAAAGCCGACACCATTTCCCGCTTGGCCACCTCAACTGACGGCATCACATGGGACGTCTACATCGAGTACCTGGAGAGACCCAGCATCGAAGACAAAGAGGAAGTCCTCCCGCTCACCCAAGAGCCGACTTGGATGGATGCCTACATCCATTACCTCACGACGACACTCTCCCCACTGATCGCGAGGAAGCTAGGTTGCTCAAATGGAGAGCCTCCAAGTTTACTCTCCTAGACAGGTGTCTATACAGAAGGTCGTTCTCCTACCCCCTGTTAAAATGTGTAGGACCTGCCGATGCCGACTACATTCTCAGGGAAATCCATAAAGGCATATGTGGAAATCACCTGGGGGGTATGTCGTAGGCCCAAAAGGCCCTCCGTCAAGGCTACTTCTGGTTCACTATGAGAGAAGATGCGCCAAGCTGATTCAAAAGTGTGATGGTTGCCAGCGCCACGCGTATATCCAGTGTCAGCCATCCACTCCTTTGAGCCCGCTCTTGGCCCCATTGCCCTTCACCTAATGGGGATGGACATCCTGGGGCCATTCCCCCCGGCTTCAGGCCAGCGAAGATTTCTGCTCATCGCCATCGACTACTTCACCAAATGGATCAAAGTCGAGGCACTAGCTAAGATTACCGAGAGCAAGGTCAAGGCCTTTTTCTGGAAGTCTATCATATGGCGCTTCGGCCTGCCTCACATTCTCATCACTGACAACGGCCGACAATTTGACAACGCCACATTCAAGACTTTCTGCACCGAACTAGGCATCAACCACCGATTCACCTCTGTCGACCACCCGCAGACTAACGGAGAGGCCGAGGTCATGAATTGCACCATACTCGAAGGACTCAGAACTCAGTTGGATGGATCCAAAGGCCGATGGGTGGAGGAGCTTCCTAGCATGCTATGGGCCTACCATACGACCCCAAAGGCTCCGACAAGTGAGACCCCCTTTAGTCTCATCTTTGGGTCCGAAGCAGTCATCCCCGTCGAGATCGGCCTGCCGAGTCCACGGGTGGAATCCTACAACGCAGAATATAACTCTGCCCTGATAAGAGCCAACCTTAACTTTATTGATGAGGCGCATGATCGGGCGTGGCTATGGATGACAACCTTTCGTTAGTGGGCGGCCAAGTATTACAATGCCCGGGTGCGTCCCAAAGTGTTCCGTCCCAGATATCTGGTACTTAGGAAGGCCGAGGTGTCTAAACTAACAGAGGGGGGCAAACTGTCCCCCAATTGGAAAGGTCCTTACCGCGTGACCGAGGCGCTTCACCACGGGGCATATTGAATTGAAGAGCTTAGCGGTTGATCCATCCTACATACCTTGAATACAGACAACCTTTGCTGATACTATCAATAGTGTATCCCCCACTCGATTGACAATAAAGGATCTTCTTCAGCACTGCACTCGTTTCTTCCCTATGTTCGAGGACCGGTTCTCAAAAAGGAGCTCGCCGACATCGTGGCTAATGGGGNAGCGTACTATGGGCATACCACACGACTCCAAGGGCTCCGACATGTGAGACCCCCTTCAGCCTCGTCTTTGGGTCCAAGGTGGTCAACCCCATCGAAATTGGCCTGCCGAGCCCGTGTGTGTCCTACAGTGAGGAAGGCAACTCCGCCCTAATAAGAGCCAACTTCGACTTTATTGATGAGACGCATGATCGAGCATGACTACGAATGGCAACCTTCCGTCAACGGGCGGCCAAGTATTACAATGCCCGGGTGCATCCCAAAGTGTTCCACACCGGAAATCTGGTTCTCAGGAAGGCCGAGGTATCCAAGCCAATGGAGGGGGGCAAACTGTCCCCCAATTGCGAAGGTCCTTACCGTGTTGCGAGATGCTTCATCAGGGGGCATACCGAATTGAAGAGCTCAACGGTCGACCCATCCCGCATACCTGGAATGCAGACAACCTTCACCGATACTATCAATAGTGTATCCCCACTCGATTGACAATAAAGATCTTCTTCAACACCGTACTCGGTTCTTCCCTATGTTTGAGGACCGGTTCTCAAAAAGGAGTTGGATGGCATCACGGCTAACGGGACACCACTCGGTCCGGCAATAAGATGCCCTCGAGTCGGTTCAAGTCCCTAACAGCTTCGTACTCGTCGAGTCGCCCCTTGAATCGGCACACAAACCCTCGAGGTGGTTCAAAAGGAGCTCACCGTATTGCGACTAATGGGACACCACTCGACCCAGCAAGAGATGCCCTCGAGTCGGTTCGAGTCCCTAACAGCTTCGTACCCGGTCGAGTTATCCCTCGGGCCGGCACACAAACCTCCGAGATGGTTCAAAAGGAGCACACCGGCATCGCGGCTTACGGGACACCACTCGGCCCGGCAAGAAGATTCCTTCGAGTCGGTTCAAGTCCCTAACAGCTCTGTACCTAGTCGAGTCATCCCTCGAGCCGACACACAAATCCTCGAGGTGGTTCAAAAGGAGCTCACCGGCATTTTAGACTGTATATATTATTGTGATCAAGATTCGTAATAGATTCTCATACTGTATAACATCCCAAAGTCGATCATTTTAGACCGCGATACCAAATTTCTCAATCACTTTTGGAGGACTTTATGGAAGTGATTTGATACATCTTTGAATTACAGTAGTGCCACTTATCTGTAGATAGATGGTCAGATAGAAGTTGTCAACTGCACATTTGAGAATATTATCCATTACAACTCTGATAAGAAACCTAAGCAGTGGGATTTTGCGCTAGCTTAGGTAGAGTTTGCATTTAATAGCACCGTTAACAGGTCCACAGGAAAGATGTCATTTGAGATAGTCTACTACAACCCACCAAAGCATACCGTAGACTTAGTTCCATTACCAAAACTTCCTGATATATATATGAGCGTTGCAGCAAATAAGAGGGTAGATAGGGTTCAGGCAACACAAGTTTAGTTCGCAAGTGGCTAGAGAAAGCTAATGCTAAGTACAAGGAAGAAGCAACAAGCGATGGCGAGCAAAAGTATTTCAGGAGGAGGACTTAGTGATGGTGTATCGTTGCAAAGAAAGGTTTCCAGTGGATACGTACAACAAGCTGAAGAACAAGAACTATGGGCCACATCAAATTGCTAAGAAGATTAATGATAATGCTTATATCATTGATCTTTTTGAAGATCTAGCTGCTTCACCTACATTCAAAGTTGCTGATTTGTTTATCACCCACTCGATGAGTTGAGTTATCCAGACATCAACCCGAAGATGAGTTCTTTTCAAGTTGAAGGAACTGATGTAAAACAAGTGGCACATGCATATTTGTTTAACTAGGATCATAAGAAATGTCCAGCAACCCATCCATATTTTTTTGAAGCATATGCATATTTAATTAACTTGGATCACAAGAAATCTCTAACAATCTATCTATAATTTTTGGAATGAATTATAGAATAAAACAGGTCTTCTAAAATATCTCAATCATAATATTAGATATTTTAATTAATTTTAATTAATATTTTATTAGAAAATGTGTTATATTAGGATTTTATTTTCACGCATGGGTTATGCCCATCAGTTATCAAAAAAATAAAATTTTCTTTTTCTTTCAGAATTTCTTTCTAATATTTATCTGAATTCAAAAACCTATCCTAGTAAAATCTAGAATTTACTTAAGGCTAAAGACTTCAGCTTCTCTTCACTTATATATTACGCCAGGAGGGTGTGGGGATTTTAAAAAAAAACCTTGCCAGTTTCCTCCTGACATTATTCAAGCACTGTTCTCTCAATTTAAAGTCAAAAAAAAAAAAAGTTGATTGATAGGCATTGTTTGTCCTTTCTTGAAAGGAAACATAAAAAGAAAAAAAAAAAAAAAAACAAGCGGTGGAGAGCTTGTGCCCACGTACTGTTCTATCTCTAAATTTAAAATAAAAAATGCGTCAGCTAAAATGATTGATGGGCATTGCTGTTCTTTCGTGAAATAAATAAATAAATAAATAAGCGCTGATAAGCACGTGCCCACGTACTATTTTTAAATTTAGAATAAAAATACAGTAGCTAGAATGATTGATTGGCATTTCGTGTTCTAAGAGGTGGAGACTTTTGTTACGGCCCCTTTGGGGCGCATGTTAGTGGAGCTATTTTTAAAATCGATGTTAAATCACAAACGGTTTTACGTGTTTAGTGCGGAACCAAATATTTTGCAGGGCTAAAAACAGCTCCTGTTCGTCCGTGGGTCCGCAAGTTGTTGGGCCGTGGAAGTCTCTGCATCCTAATCCGATAAGCTGGTACGGTTTCTCTGAACTCGCGTAACAAAACAAACATGAAATTGACGCTACTTCGTTGGGTTCTGCCATGCTTCACCAGTGATGATGATGCGATTTCTCCCATGCTTCTCCCTGAACATGGCCGTACCTTCGCTAGGCCTACACCTGTCCCTGGTGGATCCATTCTCATCTCTTCTGCTTGCGCTTGTAGACCCCAGAACCGCTCAAAGGGTCACCATGCATAAATAGACGAAGATAGAGCTCACCTCTCAAAGCAAAACAAGGCAAGAAGCACACAATGGAGCCCTTGCTTGCTCTCTTAGCTTCCTCATGTCTCCTCTTAATCCCGATAGCTGTATTCTTGTATGCCATGGCCACTCGAGCAAGCCTAAGGCTCCCTCCTGGCCCGATGAGGCTCCCTATCATTGGGAATCTTCATCAATTGGGTGAGCATCCACACCGCTCGCTCCGGCTTCTCTCAGAGAAGTATGGCTCCTTGATGAGCCTGAGCTTGGTTGCACACCAACCATCATCGTATCCTCCTCGGAGATGGCCTCCGAGATTCTAAAGACCAACGATCTCATCTTTGCACGAGGCCTCCCCTCGTCGCCTTCAAGCGATACTCTTATGGGGGAATGGACATGGCCTTCTCGCCTTACAGCGAGCAGTGGAGACAACTGAGAAGGATCAGCATGTTAGAAGTCTTTAGTGCAAAAAGGGTGCAAGCATTTGAGTCCATAAGGCAGGAAGAAGTGAGCACCCTCGTAAAAACTCTCTTAAGGCAATCCTCGGGCGGTCCTGTGAATCTTAGTGAGATGTCTTTCTGCCTCTTTAACAATATAACGACTCGAGAAATCTTCGGCAAGAGGATTTCGAGTGATGGCGAGTGCACGAGAAGCAAATACAATGGTCTCTTAAATGAGATGATGGCTTTGCTGGGTGGGTTTATTCTAGGGGACTTCTTTCCCTCGATGGAGTGGTTGGACGTGCTCACCGGCATGAGAGCGAGGCTTGAGAGGAGCTTCCACGGCATGGATGAACTTCTTGAGGAGGAGATCGAAAAGCACTTGCATGGCGGACGAAGCTGTGATGACTTCATTGGTGTTCTCTTGGGCTACAGAGGACCTAAGCCTTGGATTCCCCTCACCGGGATCATATTAAGGCATTGTCATGGTTAGTATCTTTACCTCACTTGTTCCTTCCTAGACCGCAGAGAGTGCTATCCTTTTCTCGCTTTTGTTTTACAAACCTGAAAGTGCACAGAAATTTTACGATTCCGTTATCATGTTCTTTGAGACATGCATGTCTGCGTGCACACTAACAGATCGATAGATCAACAGTGTTTTGCATGAAAAAAAAAAACAAAACCAATAACGTTGGCTGGAAAGCAGCTTTGAGAACATAGGAAACGGGTCCAAACGTAGGTGAGGCAGAACCATGTCCAAGAAAAATATCGGGCACGAACTTTTTCTTTCTTGATCGATACCATATGTTAATAGTTATGGCAACGACAGCAATATTAATCAGTATATATTAATTACAATTATAATGAAATAAGCCTCATAATAATCTTATATATTGCTACAAGCTTTGTTTTTAAAAC
Organism: Calamus simplicifolius; assembly: GCA_900491605.1. Lineage (NCBI taxonomy): Eukaryota > Viridiplantae > Streptophyta > Magnoliopsida > Arecales > Arecaceae > Calamus > Calamus simplicifolius. The sequence goes on from UESW01003476.1 coordinate 20,651, forward strand.
CAATTAATCGATTATTCCATATCAACTTAGGCTGGTTAAATCGGAAGCTTGCTTCCTGATGGGGCGGTTCAATGAAAAGGGTAGGGTGTCTCTATTGCTCTTTAGTACCTTGAGTGGCCCGACATGTTAAGGGTGGCCTGTCTCCCTCAATTATTGATAGAAGGTGACGGAAGAGATCATATCAGCAAAAATTAGACTGCTACCTTCTCACATATATATATATTTTTGGCCATACTTTCAATTATTTTTCTTTTGGAAGGAAGTAATTAGGAGGCTGTCATAAATAGTCCTCGCACGCAACAGGAGATGTGTCTAGTCTACATGGTTATTTTTGAAATACGAGTCAGGTCGGATATGGTATGCTAACTGCCTATGGCTTCTGAACAGTTTGAACGGTTGGAAAAATATATCGCCACCTTTTACAAAATATATAATATATTTATGCATAAGAGGATATAAAAAATATCTTGATTGTCCGCTTCAGGTCAAATGACGTCATCCTTACCTTGGCTTCATTTTGGCAAAATGCTATCTTTTTTGCTTTCTACTAAACAATAACCACAATCAATACATCTGCATTCTTCCTTAAACATTATCTGCATGATATATTGAGTCAAGAAAATTGTAATTTATTGATTTATTAATATTTAAGTATATTTTTTATATTTATATGATAATTATTTTTATGCTTGACAGAATGTATTCATCGGTGGATCGGACACCTCTGCATCTATCTTGGAATGGGGATGACTGAGCTTATAAGAAACCCAATAGTTATGAAGAAAGTCCAGGATGAAATCCGAACACCGTAGGAAGTAAAGGAAAGGTGGAAGGATGTGATCTTCAAGAACTTCATTATCTCAAGCTTGTAATAAAAGAAATTCTAAGGTTGCACACTCCTGGCCCATTGTTAATCCCTAGAGAATGCATGCAAGATTGCAAGATAAATGGATATGACATTCCTAAGAAAACAAGGGTATATATAATGTTTGGGCCATCTGCAGAGATCCTCGATATTGGCAAGATCTGAGGCCTTCATACCTGAAAGGTTTGAGAACAATGATATTAATTACAATGGGCAACACTTTGAGTTCGTACCATTTGGGAGCGGCCGAAGGATGTGTCCAGGCATGACATTGGGTGTGGCTGCTGCAGAGCTTGCCCTCGCCAATCTTCTCTATAGGTTTAATTGGAACTTGCCTGATGGATTGCACAAAGAAGATATTAACATGGAAGAGCAATTTGGTCTGGTACTTCATAGAAAATCACCTCTTATTCTAGTGGCAACCCCAACATCTATTGTTGCCTAAGTTTCTTTCATGAATCAAGAGTACTTATCTTCACTATTATATGATTGACTATAGCTATAGTTAAGGATGGAAATATCTCTCATAGATGACATGATAAGAACATCTGTCTTAATGAAGTTCATGGGGCTTTTGGCCAATCTCTTCCTTAGGAGGAAAAAATGAGACAAAGAAAAAGAACTCTGTATCAGAAACTAGGTCAATCGATTTCTATAGAAGTTTATTAAAATTAGTTCCTTTGCTTATTGGCTGGAATCTATATATCAAAAGTTTGATGTATTTTCTTGATATTCCAGAAGTCTAAATTAATTAAAGTGCTATATAAACGTTGCAGTCCTTTTTATAAGCAATTCTAGATAAGTTGGTTTACTAGAAAACATTCATCTAGAATATTTTATTTCTTCACACTCATGGACTTGAATCATTTCATATGTTTTGAAAGTACTATATTATATTCTTATGAGTATAATCTATTCGATATTATGCATAGATTAATGATAACTAATATTTGAGGTTCAGATAAAATGGATAGCGTAGATATGCTTGCAACTCATCCTTAGATATTTAAAGTATAGAGAGGTGGTTGCATCATGTATTATCATGGAAGAACCCTTGATTTTAACCATGGTGGAAACTTGAAAGTTAAAGTATCAACAATATATGTTATCAAAGTAAAACAAGATCAAGAAAATTTCATGTTATAAATGTCTCAAATGTCATCTCCATAATAATAATAGGGAACATGCAATATATGTTTGAAAGAAAAGGAAAGAGAATGAGCGAGGCCAATTTATTTAGGAGTCAATTTAAATATGAGAATTTAATTTATTGGAGAGTCAAGTTAGATAAAGAGGGCATAATTTATGTTGAAAATTAAGAAAAGGGTAATTAGGAAAGGAGTAGGGAGTCATATGAAGGAGGTTATTAGGAAAGGAGCATAGGCTACATGATAGTTAAAAATATTTTCTAAGCGTATGCAATGTTTAGCATAAAATAATAGATGGAATTAAGATTGAATAGTTCTTAAATTTGAAAGTTTTAATTTTACATATAGTATATTATTAAAAATTAATATTTAAACTATTTTGTACTGTTATAATATAAGCTCTCTTATATTGACTCCAACTTATATTTCAACTCCACTTATTTTGATATTTTTCTAATACTAGGAACTCATTGTTCACTCTATTTTCCCTGCATCAAAGATCTTTGAGTATGATATGGATACTACATCTCTTTTATCAACTATTGATACTCTAATTTCCTTTCATTGTGAAGGAAATTGTTAATACTCTTATTAGAAGGATAGATTGTAGAGATGTATTATCTAAAAGACTAGTTATAAGTTAACATACCAATGAAAGGGATTTATGGTATTCTAGGAGGTATTGTGAAAACTTTTCCCATTCTGAAGTAATAATGATTTAGAAGTTAAAGGTTCATCCGCATATATTTTTCTTCCCATGAAGATTGTGGTATGGGAGATTACTAGCCTCATCTTTTCTTGCTCATAGAATAATTTCTATCTCAAATATATGTAAGAGATGCAATTAGGATGTTGAATTTTGAATCATTTGTTCTTTCATTGTCTAGGCTTTAAGTCGATATAGGTCTATAATATTAGCAACCATATTCTCACATTACAAAAAAATCAACTTTTGCTTAGAATTTTTTTTGTAGAGAAACATAGAAAAATCGTAGGAAAAGCCTTTTCCTACAATTTTTGATATCGGCAAAAGTTTGATAAAGTCATAGGCAAAGGTGCATTGAAAAAGCCTTTGCCTACAACTTTCATAAAATCATAGGCAAAGAGCAGAACTTTTTCTATACATTTTTTTATAGGTAGAGTTTATTTTTCATAGAAAAAGAGTGACCAAAATTTAAAATTTCAAAAATTTTGCCTACGAAAATGAAAAGTCATAGGAAAAAAAAGTAGATTTTAAATTATTTTTTCCTACAAAAATAGAAAACTCATAGAAAAAAGTTGTCTAATAATATTTTTTAATGATTTCTTTCCCTATGAGAAACTCTAAAATTATAAAAAATAGAAAAGTATTTTTTAATCCACATTTTCTCTACGAGCATGCTTAAAATCATAGGAAAAAGTAGTAGGATACATAATTTTTAAAGGTCTTTACCTATGCGAAAAAAAAAACATAGAAAAAAGTGATTAATTTATTATTTTTTAACAATTTTTAAGAATGAATTAAGTCATCCAAAAATGATAAATAAATATATTTTTTCTTATTTTTTCCTTTGAAATATGTTTAAAATCATAGAGAAAAGTTAGTTATAAATTAAATATTCTGAAGCTTTGCCTACGAAAAATGAAAAAAATTATAGAAAAAAGTTTGTTTAGATCTTTTCCTACGAAATAACTCTAAATTTATAGGAACATGTTTAAAAATCATTGGGAAAGGTCTTTATTATATTTTAATTTTTTTAATATTTTAAAATTATATTTTTATTTTAAATTTTTACTATTTTGTATATTTATTTAAATAGAATATAATTTATTTGTTTCATATTTTGTTAAATATTAGAAACCATATCAATAAATATAATATGATTCTTTACATAAAATATCCATTACATATAAAAAATTTTACATGATGGCAACAAAAGATAAACATTAAAATAACTAATAAATGATAATTAGTAGTCCATATCAATTATAATATCTATAACTAATATAAAACATACTACTGTGAAGACGAAGGTGAAGGCGAAGGCAGACGTGCAGGAGGAGGCGATGATGAATGTGGTGAAGGCTGCATAGTATTGGCTGAAGCCAATACTAAACTCGATGGTATATCATGTGACGAAGGAATTGGAACATTAAACCCAGCAACAACAAGTGTAGCAATTAATCCTTGGATTATTTATTTTTGTTGCATAACTTGCTCACACAAAGTATCAACAACTGAAGTCAAATGTGATTCATCCCCACTAGAGGTAGAGGTAGAATGCCTTCGTCGAGATCTCTTTGCTGCCTTTATTCTAGGAATCGATCCCCAGCCTTTGCGATAGCTAGGATATGTACCAAGAACGTTATCAATGATGTCACCTTAGTAATATTTTCACTCTCAGAGCCATCTTTTTGAGTGGATAAACTAAAAGATATTGTTGTTTCTCATTGAATTCGAATGATTCAATTATCTAAACAAAAAAACAAAAAATCTAAACAATGATTCAATCATCTAAACAAAAAAACAAAAAAGAGTATATCCAATTGACTAGTAAAAAAAAAAATTATTCAATTTATCATAATATACCAACAAAAAATAAAAATTGACTAGTAACAAAAAAACCAAAAAGATACCAACAACATATGATTTACAAAATAAATTTTTGACTAAACAATGATTCAATCATCTAAACAATTATCCAATTTATCATAGTATATCAAAAATTCCAATTTATCATAGTATATCAAAAATTTGAAACTTTTATTTTATGTATAGTATTGATAAATCACATAATTATTTATTCACTTTAAGTATTTTAAAGAGTTAATGGTGACAAGAGATCCTTTAAAATAAGTAATTTAATAATTAAATCAAAGATTCTCATAAATTAAGTATGTTATAATAATTACATTATTATTATCACTATTACTATTATTATAATAACTATTATAATTATTATACTTCTATTTATAATAGTTGTAATCTTTATAATCTTTATAATATTATATTTAAGTATTTTTTAAACTAAATATTTTTAAATAAAGTATATAATTTCAAAGAAGGAATGCGACGATTGATTTGAGACAAAGAAGGAAGAGCCGGCGAACAAATAAGGAATATAAAGAAATTAGAATAAAAATCATATGCAGATCATACCAAGATACAATCGCAATGAGATTAAAAGAGATTAAGTCTGAAAAGGTAGTAGCATAATCTATTTAAAGGCTTGCAGAGTTATAGATCAAACGATCTTAAAGAGGTACAGGATAGGACAGTACTTGGGTTGCGAGTTGACTTCTAAGAGTGAGATATCTTAGAGGAGAGTATTGTCTCTATGCCATCTTTAAGCCGACTTTACTTTTAAGATTAAAGATCCAAAGAAGAAACAGAGAAGCACAGTCTGCTCCAAGAAGTACGAAAAAAGGAGAGTTCGCCGACCATCTTTCCAATAAGACTGTACCGATCTATCACTTGTCTTTGTTATATTTTTATTTATTTTTAGTTTATTCAATTGCATTTTGTAGTAGAATCTTAGTTTCAATTAATATAAAATTTATTTTTTGTAGCTTTAAATTCATGTCCTTCATTTTTATTGCAAGTAGATGCCAAGATCTAAATAATAGATCCTAGTACCATGTATTTTCTTTTGTTTTGCATTTGTAATTTTTATTTATCTGATCTTTTAAATTTTTTAAATCAAGAATTTTGAAACATTCAACATACTGTATTCTTTATGGATTCGACTCGACTCATCTTTTATATGGATTTTTAATTTTCTAAAAGAGTATATTATTAAACTAATAGATGCGGTGTCTTAATGATAACATCACAAGCCTATCAAGTTTTTGGTGCCATTGCTGAAAAAGGCACGTATGCAACATTTTTATCTCTTGATTTTTTTAAATTTAATTTACTAATTTTTCTTTTTCTTGCAAAAAAAGGAAAAAAAAGAGAAGAAAAGTTATCTACCATTTAGGTGTGGTCAACCCTAACCTCAAATTAATTTCCTTTTTCATTAATTGCTTTAATTTTTTTTCCTTTCATATTAACCAAAAATATATATATATATATATATATATATATCTTTTAATTTTCTTTTGCAATTTTTTTATTTAGTTTCTTCCTTTTCAACCAAAATTAAAATCTACTCTTTATTCCTCTTACTTAAATTAGCATAACATAAAAACTAAAAAAAAAATTAGTTACTCTTAATTAGTTTCCTTCTTTTTTAACTAATTCAAAAAAAAAAAAAAATCATTGACCTTTCACATAACTGCTATAAATATTAGATTAGATTTTCTACTTTAATTTAGGATATCTACTTGCTTTAATTTGTTTTCTAATTCATAGTGTAATTTTTTTTTACTTCCTAACTTGTGTAGATTGACTTAGAAAACTTACTTTTTTTTGCAACAAAAAAGATTCTACATTGACACCTCATAAGTTAATTAGAAAATTAGTGATTTAATTATAAAAATTTAAAAAGAGAAACCCTCTAATTAAAAAAAAGAAAACAAAAGAAAAATCATAACACTTAACTAAAATAGAGTAACTAAATAAAATTTAAAAGATTACTACTTGTTTGGGATATCTCTTTGTTTTTGCATTGCATATTTCCATAGTACATCTTAAGGGCAATAACTCATTAACAATATAAGGTAAAGATTTGATCATCCTTTTTTAGCCCACAAATCATCACCCCGCATTCAGCATACCTAAGCCTGCTAATTAAAATTAATTAGATGTCAGCCCATAATTAAGGAACTCGAGCTCAATAGGACAACGCATTCGAAAGAGTTGGATCGGATCTGATTGATTGATGGTTGGTGTCTAAGGAAAGGGTAGGGCTGTCTCTGTTGTCTATAGTACCTTGAGCAACCCGACATGTTAAGGGTAGTCTGTCTCCCTCAATTATTGATAGAAGGTGATGAAAGAGATTACTTCAGCAAAAATTAGACTGCCTACTTTCTCACATACATACATATATATATATATATGGCCATACTTTCGATTATTTTTCCTTTTGGAATTGGAAGTATTTAGGAGGCTGTCATAAATGGTCCTCGCACGCAACTTGAGATGCTGTCTAGTCTACATGGTTATTTTGAAATATGAGTCAGGTCGGATATGGTTCGCTAACCGTCTATATATGGCTTCTGAACGGTTTGAACGGTTAGAAAAATATATCGTGACCTTTTACAAAATATATATATATTTATGCATAAGATCGGATATAAAAAATATTTGATTGTCCGCTTCAGATCAAATGACATTGTAACGACCTAGGCCATGGGCCCGTTTCATTACAAGAAAGCAAGACGGACAAGGTCCACACCAACTTGGGCCACCACAGTCCAAAAGGGATCCAATTGGTGCCTTGTCCTTTTGCTTTACAATATATAAACCACTTAACCAACTCCCAATTTCTCGATGTGGGACTATTGGGAGGGTTATCACAATCTACCCCTTTATAAAGGCGACGTCCTCATCGTCAGGGTCAATTGATCACAACCACCAGGCAGGCTGATTCTAGAGGTGACCCACAGGTTTAAGAGGTGGCTCCCATCAATGTAGCACTTTGCCTCGTAGCCCCACAGGTTCAAGAGGTAGCTCCCATAGATGTAGCACTTTGTCCTGTGTGGTACTTAGCTCTGCACTTTCGACTGGTGCGTGGCTCTGATACCATATTGTAACGACCCAGGCCCACGGGCCCGTTTCGTTACAAAAAAGTAAGACGGACAAGGTCCACACTAACTTGGGCCATCACAGCCCAAAAGGGATCCAATTGGTGCCTTGTCCTTCTTGCTTTACAATATATAAACCACTTAACCAACTCCCAATTTCTTGATGTGGGACTATTGGGAGGGTTATCACAGACGTCATCCTTACCTTGGCTTCATTTTGGTGAAATGCTGTCATTTTTCCTTTCCTACTTAAACAATAACCACAATCAATACATCTGCATTCTTCCTTAACCATTATCTGCATGGATATATTTGAGTCAAGAAAATTATAATTTATTGATTTATTAAATATTTAAGTATATTTTTATATTTATATGATAACTATTTTTATGCTTGGAGAATGTATTCATTGGTGGATCGGACACCTCTGCATCTATCTTGGAATGGGGGATGACTGAGCTTATAAGAAACCCAATAGTTATGAAGAAAGTGCATGATGAAATCCAAACAATCGTAGGAAGTAAAGGAAAGGTGGAAGGATGTGATCTTCAAGAACTTCATTATCTCAAGCTTGTAATAAAAGAAATTCTATGGTTGCATGCTCCTGTTCCATTGTTAGTCCCTAGAGAATGCATGCAAGATTGCAAGATAAATGGATATGACATTCTTAAGAAAACAAGGGTATATATAAATGTTTGGGCCATCTGCAGAGATCCTCAATATTGGCAAGATCCAGAGGCCTTCATACCTAAAAGGTTTGAGAACAATGATATTAATTACAAAGGGCAACACTTTGAGTTCGTACCATTTGGGAGCGGCCGAAGGATGTGTCCAGGCATGACATTGGGTGTGGTTGCTGCAGAGCTTGCCCTCGCCAATCTTCTCTATAGGTTTAATTAAAACTTGCCTAATGGATTGCACAAAGAAGATATTAACATGGAAGAGCAATTTGGTCCGGTACTTTGTAGAAAATCACCTCTTATTCTAGTGGCAACCCCAACATCTATTGTTGCCTAAGTTTCTTTCATGAATCAAGAGTACTTATCTTCACTATCATATGATTGACTATAGCTATAGATAAGGATGGAAATATCTCTCATAGATGACATGATAAGAACATTTGTCTTAATGAAGTTCAGGGGGCTTTTGGCCAATCTCTTCCTTAGGAGGAAAAATGAGAAAAAGAAAAAGAACTCTGTATCAGAAACTAGGTCAATTGATTTCTATAGAAGTTTATTAAATTATTTCCTTTGCTTATTGGCTGGAATCTATATATCAAAAGTTTGATGATATTTTCTTCATATTCCAGAAGTCTAAATTAATTAGTGCTATATAAACGTTGCAGTCCTTTTTCATATAAGCAATTCTAGATAAGTTGGTTTACTAGAAAACATTCATCTAGAATATTTTATTTCTTCACACTCATGGACTTGAATCATTGCATATGTTTTGATAGTACTATATTATATTCTTATGAGTATAATCTATTCGATATTATGCATAGATTAATGATAACTAATATTTGAGGTGCAGATAAAATGTAGAGGGTAGATATGCTTCCAACTCATCCTTAGATATTTAAAGTATAGAGAGGTGGTTGCACCATGTATTATCATGGAAGAACCCTTGATTTTAACCATGGTGGAAACTTGAAAGTTGAAGTATCAACAATATATGTTATCAAAGTAAACAATATCAAGAAAATTTTCATGTTATAAATATCTCAAATGTCATCTCCCTAATAATAGGGCACATGCAATATATGTTTGAAAGAAAAGGAAAGAGAATGAGCGAGGCCAATTTATTTAGGAGTCAATTTAAATATGAGAATTTAATTTATTGGAGAGTCAAGTTAGATAAAGAGGGCATAATTTATGTTGAAATTTAAGGAAAGGGTAATTAGGAAAGGAGTAGGGAGTCATATGAAGGAGGTTATTAGGAAAGGAGCAGAGGCTACATGATGGTTAAAAATATTTTCTAAGCGTATGCAATGTGTTGACCCAATTGTTGATTTTGATGATTAACAAAACTATTTGAGTATAACATTTGAAGTTACTAATGATTTTGATTAAGTTTTTCAGTTTATGATATGATTTATTAATCAAAATCATAAGACAAATCAAGTTCTCGTTCGAATCTAATGTCAAGGTAAGATTGCAGACATTAGAGTCGACACATGGAATCGCAGAGTCGACTCCAAAAATGGCACAGACTTAGAGTCGACTCCTGGACTGTTAGAGCCGACTCCAACAGAAAAGACAGAACGATGGTTTTTTTGGCCATGACTTAGAGTCGACTCCCGGACTGTTAGAGTCGACTCCAAAAGATTTTTGTGTCGACCCCAGAAAAGTCAGAGACGACTCCAGTTCAAGCGATTTGGGGATTTTGATTTAGAGCGACTCCAAAAAGTTAGAGCCGACTCCAGAATGTCAGACGAATCCAGAACTGTCAGAACGACTCTAAACTTTACTTTTATCTTTTTAATCCCAATGGCTATTGCTATTTTTGGTTCTAATCCTTCTTACACTTGTTTCTAACGGATAGTTTTAAACTATTTATGGATTAAACGATCTATAAGAAGAGGTTTGCTGCATCCGAAAAAGAAAGAGACAGAAAAAGAAAGAATAGAGAAAAATCTTTGAAACCCATCAGAAAATCAAAGAGAAAAGAGGGAAAATTCGAAGGAAAGATCATACTGATTCCCAAAAAGAAAAGAGAGAGATTCCAAGCTTTCATAGTCCATTTTGAAGAAATCTCAAGAAAAGAAGCAAGCCCTAGTTTTCTGATCTTCGGAGCTTCAAGAGCATTCTAAAGGAAGATCCATTCAAGAGAAGAGAAGAAGCAAGCCACCAAGATCTGCAAATCAGGCTTTGATTCCTATCTCTTTATTTATGTTCTATTATTGTATATTTGCTCATTGGAGGAGCTTTGTTTTGTAAAAAAATTATTGTTTGCTGGGTCAATCGGGGATTGATTCAGTTGAGGCTGTTAGCCTTGTGCAAGCAGTTTGCTTGTGGTGTAAGGTTTTGTGCTGGTGAGCCTTGAAAACCAGCTGGGTTCGTTGTGCACCCGGAAAAACAACAAGTTTGAGTTGTGAGCTTGCAAAACAACTCTGCTGTAATCAGATTGATTATAGTGTGGACCCAAGAGGTACTTGGGAGTGGACGTAGGTGTAGGTACACCGAACCACTATAAAATCTCTGTGTTTGCCGTGATTGTCTCTTTATCTTTAACTCTCTATTTGTGCATATTTTTTTTAATTTGTGAATCTAAGTTTTTATTTCCGCTGGGGTTTATTTTCAAAAGAGTTTAAATTTTTGAAAAACCCAATTCACCCCCCCTCTTGGGTTGCTATCTGGACCAACAATTGGTATCAGAGCTAGTGCTCATTTGATTTGATCTAACGATCAAGAGTCAAAGATCCACATGGCAACTCAAGCTGGTTCATCTTTTTCGAAGGTCAATCTACTAATAGACCACCCTTGTTTAATGGTTAAACTATGGTTATTGGAAGGCTAGAATGAAAATTTTCATTCAAGCACTTGACTATGATCTATGGAGTATTATAGTCAATGGACCACACACACCCACTGCTAGAGTTAATGGCATGGAGATTCCTAAACCGAAAACGGAATGGGATGAACATGATAAAAAATTGGCACAACTCAATGCCAAAGCAATGAATGTTTATACTGCTCATTAGATGCAAATGAATTCAATCGTATATCTATTTGCATTTCTGCTAAGGAAATCTGGGATAGACTTGAGGTTACCCATGAGGGAACAAATCAAGTCAAGGAATCCAAGATTAACATGCTAGTTCATAAGTATGAATTGTTTAAAATGGATGCATGTGAATCTATTGCTGATATGTTTACAAGATTTACTGATATAGTTAATGGTTTAAAAAGTCTTGGTAAATCTTATGATAATTCTGATCTTGTGAGAAAGGTTTTGCGTTCCTTGCCTAGGACTTGGGAAGCTAAAGTGACTGCAATACAAGAGGCAAAGGATCTAAGTACCCTACCCCTAGAAGAATTATTGGGATCCTTGATGACTCATGAGCTTCAAATTAAGCAACATGTTGATGATGATGAGTCAAAGAAGAAGAGGACTATGGCTCTTAAGATTTCTGAATATGGAAGAGCCTCATGAATCTGAAGATGAAAGTGATGATGAGGACATGGCACTCATCACAAGAAATTTAAAAGATTCATGAAGAAGAAGAAGTTTGAAAAGAAAAAGCCCTTTGCAAGAAAAGATGAGGACAAGGGCAAAGAAAAAGAAGTTATTTGTTTTGAATGCAAGAAGCCGGGTCACTTTAAATCTGAATGCCCTCAACTAAAGAAAGGCACCCGGAGATTCAAAAAGAAGGCAATGATGGCCACATGGAGTGATTCGGAAAGCTCAAGTTCCGAAGAAGAAGAAAAGAGTGAAATGGCCAATCTATGCTTCATGGCGGACAATGATGAGGTAAGTCCGAGTTTTCTTGATGACTTTACTTTTGATGAATTGCATAGTGCTTTTTATGAATTAATGGATGATTTTGCAAACCTAAGTTCAAAGAACAAAGATTTGAAAACTCAAATGCAAAAACTATCTTAGAAAATGAAAAGCATGTTGTAGATAAAGAACTTTTGATAAAAGAAAATGAAAGTTTGAAAAATGAAGTTGATAGACTTAAGCCTATAGTTGATAAATTTACTTTAAGCTCTATCAAACTTAATATGATTTTGGAAATCAAAAGGCTATTTTTGATAAAGCTGGATTAGGATATAATCCACTTAAAAAGCAAAAATCTTTGAAAAATTTTTGTACATGCTGAAAAATCATCAAATATTACTTGTTTTAAATGTGGAAACAAAGGACATAAATCTTATATGTGTAAATCTCCACATAATAAAAGAAAGATGATTTGGGTTCCCAAAGGAACAATATTTAATGCATCTAACCATGAAGGACCCAAGAAGGCTTGGGTACCTAAAATTAAGACATGAATGTTTTGCAGGAGTGTCTTGCAGCCATCAGACTGAAAAGAAAATGGTACCTGGATAGTGGTTGCTCAAGACACATGACGGGTGACAAAGATCAATTCATCACCCTTGAATCAAAAAGAGGTGGAGTAGTTACTTTTGGTGATAATGGTCAAGGCCATATCATGGGTATTGGTAAGATTCAAATTACTCCATCTACTCATATTGATAATGTTTTATATGTTGATGGACTTAAACATAATCTGATAAGTATTAGCCAACTGTGTGACAAAGGTTTCAAAGTTTCCTTTGAAGCTTCTGTTTGCACTGTTACTAATCCCATTGATAATAGCATTATTCTTGTTGGTAAACGTTATGGCAATGTGTACTTAATTGATTTGAGTAATTTATCTCCAAGTAATCATTGCTTAGTTGCTAATAATGCTAAGATGAATGAGATTGGTTGGCTATGGCACCGTAGATTAGGTCATGCAAGCACACACCTAATTTCTAAATTATTGAAAATGGATTTAGTTAAAGGTATTCCTAGCTTAAATTTTGAAAATAATCGAATATGTGATGCATGTCAATTTGGAAAACAAACAAGAACTTCTTTCAAATCTAAGAATGTTGTTTCAACTACTAGGCCACTAGAGCTACTACACATGGACCTTTTTGGACCTACTAGAACCACAAGTCTAGGAGGAAAGAAATATGGTCTAGTGATAGTAGATGATTACTCTAGATTCACTTGGGTAATGTTTTTGGCTCACAAAGATGAGACTTTCTCAATATTCCTGAAATTTGTTAAGAAAGTCACAAATGAGAAAAACACTACCATAGTGTCTATTAGAAGTGATCATGGAACTGAATTTGAAAATCACTTATTTGAAAAATTCTGTTTTGAAAAAGGCATACATCATAACTTTTCTGCACCTAGAACACCACAACAAAATGGAGTTGTAGAAAGAAAGAATAGGACTTTAGAAGACATGGCCCGTACCATGCTATGTGAAAGCCAACTTCCAAAATATTTTTGGGCGGAAGCTATAAACACAGCATGTTACATCCTAAATAGAGCCCTAATTAGACCTATCCTTAAGAAAACTCCCTATGAACTATGGCATAATAGGAAACCAAATTTAAGTTATTTTCATGCATTTGGTTGTAAATGTTTTATTCATAACAATGGTAAGGATAATCTTGGGAAGTTTGATGCAAAGTCTGATGAAGGTATTTTCCTAGGATATTCTACATCTAGCAAGGCATATAGAGTATTTAATAAGAAAGCTTAGTTGTAGAAGAATCCATTCATATAGTGTTTGATGAGTCTTTAGCATCAAGTTCAGATAAAATTGATGATGAGGAAGATACATCTTTGATTGAAAGAGGTATTGAAAAATTAAATGTATCTTCAGATCAAGAACCTGAAGTTNTTAAATGTATCTTCAGATCAAGAACCTGAAGCTAAGGATGATGACTCACCTAAGGATGATGGTATTGATACTGCTCATAATGATAAAGATCTACCTAGAGATTGGAGATATGCTTATGGTCATCCTAAGACCTAATCATAGGTGATCCATCTCAAGGTGTAAGGACTAGATCATCAATGAGAAATATCAATAATCATCTTGCATTTGTATCTCATATAGAACCTAAAACTATAGAGGAAGCTGAGAAAGATAGTTATTGGATGTTAGCAATGCAGGAAGAGTTAAACCAATTCACTAGGAACCAAGTTTGGACCCTAGTAGACAGACCTAAAAACCACCCTATAATAGGATCTAAATGGGTTTTTAGAAATAAATTGGATGAAAATGGCTTGGTAATTAGAAATAAGGCTAGATTAGTTGCAAAGGGATATAATCAAGAAGAAGGTATAGATTTTGATGAAACCTTTGCACCTGTTGCTAGATTAGAAGCCATTAGGCTACTACTTGCATTTGCATGTCATATGAATTTCAACTTATTTCAAATGGATGTTAAAAGTGCATTTTTAAATGGTTTTATAAATGAGGAAGTTTATGTTGAACAACCTCCTGGTTTTTGAAGATCATGAATTTCCAAACCACGTCTTCAAATTACACAAAGCACTTTATGGTTTAAAGCAAGCACCTAGAGCTTGGTATGATAGATTAAGTAAATTTTTAATTGAAAATGATTTTTCTAGAGGAAATGTTGATAAAACTTTGTTTTTAAAAAGAAAAGAAAAGGATTTATTAATTGTTCAAATTTACGTTGATGACATTATATTTGGTGCTACTAACAATCTCCTTTGTCAAGAATTTGCTAAGTTAATGCAGGGAGAATTCGAGATGAGCATGATGGGAGAACTCAACTTCTTCCTTGGACTTCAAATCAAACAAGAGAAAGCGGGGATTTTCATCAACCAAACAAAGTACACAAAGGAAATACTCAAGAAGTTTGGTATGGAATCTGCTAAACCTCTTGGTACGCCAATGAGTCCCTCATGCAAGCTGGACAAGGATGAAGAAGGTAAGAAAGTAGATCAGAAGCATTACAGAGGTATGATCGGATCACTTCTTTACCTAACTGCAAGTAGGCCAGATATTATGTTTTCTGTTTCTATGTGCAAGATATCAATCTAATCCTAAGGAATCACATTTATTGCTGTTAAAAGAATCTTTAGATACTTAAATGGAACTAAAAATGTAGGATTATGGTATTCTAGAGACTCAACCTTAAAATTGATTGCTTATTCTGATTCTGACTATGCTGGTTGTAAATTAGATAGAAAGAGTACAAGTGGGGCATGCCAACTTTTAGGAAGTAACTTAATCTCTTGGTTTAGCAAGAAGCAAAATTCGGTTGCATTATCCACTGCTGAGGCAGAGTATGTTGCAGCTGGAAGTTGCTGTGCTCAAATCCTTTGGATTAAGCGACAACTTGAAGATTATGGTATCACACTTGATAAAATTCCTATTAGATGTGATAACACTAGTGCCATCAATCTAACTAAGAATCCAATTCAACATTCAAGAACTAAACACATAGAAATTAGACATCACTTTATTAGAGAACATGTTTCCAACAATGATGTTTGTCTTGAATATGTTAATACTAATGATCAATTAGCTGATATTTTTACCAAACCTTTGAGTGAGGAAAGATTTTGTTATCTTAGAGGAGAATTAGGAGTTTGTGATCCTTTAGAATGATTTTCTGAAACTCTTAAGGACAACAACTATCTAGACTTCATTAATTTCTTGAAAATCCTCTATGTCCAATAAGGAAATTTATCTAGAAATTTGATTCATTGTTTCCCCAATTGATTAAGGAACATTTATCTAGAATTTATGATTAATTTGATTAGTTTCAGATCCTTGAAATTCAATTTTTCACTGAAACTATTGTGGAGTCGACACCTTCAGTTTGTGGAGTCGACACCTTATTTTTGATGTTCTGTCTGGGCAATTAGAGCCGACTCCGGCTTCTGCAGAGCCGACTCTAATTCGGGCGCTGACAGATTTCTAGTCGGAGCCGACACCTCGCTTTGCGGGAGTCGACTCTAAGTGGAACTAGGTCAAAATAAAAAGGCGGAGTCGACACCCAAACGACCCTATCGTCTCCTAATCCTTTCTAAAGCCGTTCCAAACCGATTCCAACCCTCCAAATCTCTCAATAACTCATTCCAATCAATCCATGGCTCCTAAGAAGCGTGCTATCATTGGTGGATCGACCGTTCCCACGAAGCGGTTGATTCGTAGGCAACCCTCACCGTCTTCATCATCTGCCACCCAAGATGCTTCTCCACCTTCACCATCTTCTCCACGGGTAGATCAATTAGCGGGTAAGGCCATTACAACTGGAAGAAAAGTAGATTTCGATTTCTTTGCTTCGGAGGGCTTCGCTATTGGCCGATTATTGAAGGAAATGGGATGGGAGAAAGTTTGTTCTTTGGATGTTCCTACGTACCCTGCCCTTGTGAGAGAATTCTACAATGATTTATGTAGAGGAGAGGGAGGTTTAGTGAGTTTTGTAAGAGGAACCAAAGTGATAATCACGGCCGAGATCTTGGAAATTTATTGGAGATGCCTACTATTGGACTAGTTGAGTATCAACATGATGATAGAGGAGGTGCCCTATCTAGGATGTTAGGGAGAGAAGTATCTGAGTTTGAAGAAATCATGGCTAATCAACTAAATTTGGAACTCAGGTTACTTCATAATATTTGTGGAAGAATCTTGTTTCCTAAAATTGGAAGGTTTGAATATGTCTCGGAGCGAGATATCTTGTTGATGGACTGTATCATTACTGGAAGGCCTGTTAATTTAGCTGGAATGATGATTGGCTATATGGCAGAAGCAGCAACCAAGAAGAGATCAACACTGCCATATGGTATGATTCTGACCTTAGTTTTTAGAAGCCAAGGTGTGCTAATAATGGATAATGAGCCACTAAGGAAGTTAAGGCATACTGATTACTACAGTGTCTCTACAATTCACCGCATGGGCTTCAGAAAAGAGAATAATATTTGGATAAAAAGAGGACAAGAGACCAGAGCAGAGGAAGTTAGAGTTGAGGAGGCCAGAGCAGAGGATATTCCTGGACCATCTACTGCTGGACCTTCAGAGGCTGGACCGAGCACTCATCCTTCACCTCCACATCAGTCAGCCTTGGTATCTGGAAGATTTCAGAGGAGCAGCTTGATCAGCTCAGAGCCCTACTGACTGAGCATGATTCGGAAATGAGAAGTGAAATGAAATTGATATCTGCTAAGCTTGACATGATAGTTTCTACTTTGGATAAATCAGTGAATGCCATGTCATCTGAGCTTCAAAAGATTTTTGAAAGGCTAGAAGGGATAGCAGATGGATCAAGAGTCTATTTAGATGCTACTGGTCAGTTGAAGAAAGATATTGATGTTGCTGTCGCTCAAGTTGAAGCTTGTCTTGAAAAATTTAAGAAAGACCAAAAAGATGAGATTATGGAAATGATTGGTCATTTGAAGAAAATTGTTTACAAGCATGTTTGATTTTGATACCCTGTCTTATCCTAGTTTGTATCTTAGGATTTCTAGCTTTCTTTACTTTGATAGCTTGTATCTAGGAATTTTGGTTTACTGTGAATATACTTGAATATGTTACTTTACTGTGAATGTACTTGAATTGACACATGTAATGAATCTTGCATTGAAATACAATTATCCTTTTATTGCAAATTTTCTATGAGAACCAATTACCATCTCTATGATTGAATGAACCAACAACCTCGCTCTGATAACCTTCTTTATTATTTTTAAATTCACCTTATTGCTGATAACAAAAAAGGGGGAGAGAAAATTGTATATGCATAAAGGAAATAAGAATGGAAGAATATAAGATTAAAGGAATATAAGATTTCAATCAATTGGCATATCTAAAAAGGGGGAGAGAAATTTTGAGATTTATAAATTCTAATCAATTTGTATAAAAAATGATCAATCGATTTCAGTTTATTTACATAGGGGGAGTTATTCAATGCAGGGGAGCTTAATAATTTCCTCGTAAAGTTAAATCATCTTGATTGATGTTTATAATAGAACTCAAGTATCTTTTTTGGTTCATTTTGAAAATTGGCATCAAATTCTCTGTTAGGAAGTTTTAAAGCTTTAACAATGTCTATAACTCTTAATTCAAATGAATTTTTAATGCATATACTCAAAGTTTTTGTCATCATCAAAAAGGGGAGATTGTTGACCCAATTGTTGATTTTGATGATTAACAAAACTATTTGAGTATAACATTTGAAGTTACTAATGATTTTGATTAAGTTTTTCAGTTTATGATATGATTTATTAATCAAAATTATAAGACAAATCAAGTTCTAGTTCGAATCTAATGTCAAGGTAAGATTGCAGACATTAGAGTCGACACATGGAATCGCAGAGTCGACTCCGAAAATCGGCACAGACTTAGAGTCGACTCCTGGACTGTTAGAGCCGACTCCAATAGAAAAGACAGAACGATGGTTTTTCTGGCCACGACTTAGAGTCGACTCCAGGACTGTTAGAGTCGACTCCAGAAGATTTTGTGTCGACCCCAGAAAAGTCAGAGACGACTCCAGTTCAAGCGATTTGGGGATTTTCGATTTAGAGCCGACTCCAGAAAAGTTAGAGCCGACTCCAGAATGTCAGACGCGACTCCAGAACTGTCAGAACGACTCTAAACTTTACTTTTATCTTTTTAATCCCAACGGCTATTGCTATTTTTGGTTCTAATCCTTCTTACACTTGTTTCTAACGGATAGTTTTAAACTATTTATGGATTAACTGATCTATAAGAAGGGGGTTTGCTGCATTTGAAAATGGAAAAAAAAGAGAGAGAGGCAAAAAGACAAGATAGAGAAAAATCTTAGAAACCATCAGAAATCAAAAGAAAAAGAGGGAAAATTCGAGAGGAAAGATTATACTATTCCCAAAAGAAAAGAGAGAGATTCCAAGCTTCATAGCTCCATTTTGAAGAAATCTCAAGAAAAGAAGCAAGCCCTAGTTTTCTGATCTTCGAAGCTTCAAGAGCATTCTAAAGGAAGATCCACCCAAAGAAGAGAAGAAGCAAGCCACCAAGATCTGCAAATCAGCTTTGATTCCTATCTCTTTGTTTCATGTTCTATCATTGTATATTTGCTCATTGGAGGAGCCTTTGTTTTGTAAAAACGATTATTGTTTGCTGGGTCAATCGGAGGATTGATTCCATTGAGGCTGTTAGCCTTGTGCAAGCAGTTTGCTTGTGGTAAGGTTTTGTGCTGGTGAGCCTTGAAAACCAGCTGGGTTCGTTGTGCACCCGGAAAAACACAAGTTCGAATTGTAGCTTTCAAAATAACTCTATTGTAATCAGTTGATTATAGTGTGGACCCAAGAGATACTTGGGAGTGGACGTTGGTGTAGGTACACCGAACCACTATAAAATCTCCTGTGTTTGCCGTGATTGTCTCATTATCTTTAATTCTCTATTTGTGCATATTCTGTTTTAATTTGTGCGAATCTAAGTTTTTATTTCCGCTCGGGTTTATTTTCAAAAGATTTTAAATTTTTGAAAAACCCAATTCACCCCCCCTTCTTGGGTTGCTATCTGGACCAACAATAACATCATCCTTAGGTGAGTCATCATCTTTGCTTCTGGTTCATGGTGAAGATACATTTAATTTTTCAATATCTCTTTCAATCAAAGATGTATCTTCCTCATCATCAATTTTATCTGAACTTGATGCTAAAGACTCATCAAACACTATATGAATGGATTCTTCTACAACTAAGCTTCTTATTAAATACTCTATATGCTTTGCTAGATGTAGAATATCCTAGGAAATACCTTCATCAGACTTTGCATCAAACTTCCAAGATTATCCTTACCATTGTTATGAATAAAACATTTACAACCAAATGCATGAAAATAACTAAATTTGGTTTCCTATTATGCCATAGTTCATAGGGAGTTTTCTTAAGGATTGGTCTAATTAGGCTCTATTTAGGATGTAACATGCTGTGTTTATAGCTTCCGCCCAAAAATATTTTGGAAGTTGGCTTTCACATAGCATGGTACGGGCCATGTCTTCTAAAGTCTATTTTTTCTTTCTACAACTCCATTTTGTTGTGGTGTTCTAGGTGCAGAAAAATTATGATGTATGCCTTTTCAAACAAAATTTTTAAATAATGATTTTCAAATTCAGTTCCATGATCACTTCTAAGAGACACTATGGTAGTGTTTTTCTCATTTGTGACTTTCTTGAAGAATTTCAGAAATATTGAGAAAGTCTCATCTTTGTGAGCCAAAAATAATACCCAAGTGAATCTAGAGTAATCATCTACTATCACAAGACCATATTTCTTTCCTCCTAGACTTGTGGTTCTAGTAGGTCCAAAAAGGTCCATGTGAAGTAGCTCTAGTGGCCTAGTAGTTGAAACAATATTTTTAGATTTGAAAGAAGTTTTAGTTTGTTTTTCAAATTGACATGCATCACAAATTCGATTATTTTCAAAATCTAACTAGGAAGTACCTTTAACTAAATCCATTTAATTAATTTTGAAATTAGGTGTGTGCTTGCATGACCTAATCTACGATGCCATAGCCAACCAATCTCATTCATCTTAGCATTATTAGCAACTAAGCAATGATTACTTGTAGACAAATTACTCAAATCAATTAAGTATACATTGCCATTTCTATTTCCAACAAAATAATGCTATTATCAATGGGATTAGAAACAGTGCAATAGAAGCTTCAAATGAAACTTTGAAACCTTTATCACAGTTGGCTAATACTTATTAAATTATGTTTAAACCATCAACATATAAAACATTTTCAATAAAGGTAGATGGAGTATTTGAATCTTACCAATACCATGATATGGCCTTTGACCATTATCACCAAAAGTAACAACTCCTCCTCTTTTATCTTCAAGGGTGATGAATTGATCTTGTCACCCGTCATGTGTCTTGAGCAGCCACTATCAAGGTACCACTTTTCTTTTAATCTTTGGCTGCAAGACACTCCTGCAAATAATTCAATCTTAATTTTAGGTACCCAAGCCTTCTTGGGTCCTTCATGGTTAGTAGCAATAAATACAGTTCCTTTCCATATTTTCTTTCCTTTAAGCATTTTCTTATTGAATTTTCTGAAATTGCATTCATAAGATTTATGTCCTTTTTGTTACATAAAACATGAAACATATTTTTGATGGTTTTTCAGCATAAAAAAATTTTTACATATTTTGTTTCATGTGAGGTCTATATCCTAATCCAGCTTTATCAAATACAGCTCTTTGATTACTTACAAGTAAATTTAATTTTTCTGAGCTATATGTAGATTTATCAATAATAAATATTTATCAATTTCTTTCTTAAGTTAATATTTTTATTAAAATTGATTCTTTCTTTTTAAGTAAAACTTCATTTTCAGATTTTAGACTCTTAATTCAAAATTAGTTTATTTTTCTCTTAAGAAGATTTAGGTTTTCAGTTTTTAAAGATTTATTTTTATTTCAAAACCTTAAAATCACTAACTAACTCATTGAAAGCATCATATAATTCATCAAATGTAAATCATCATAGTAGTTTCAAAACTTACCTCGTTGTCGTCATTTGCCATGAAGCATAAGTTTGCAACTTCTTTTGATCCTCTTCGATGAGATTCTTCCTATCACTCCATGTTGCAATATAGGCTTTCTTTTTGTTCTTATGCCTTTCTTTAGTGAGGACATTCAGATCTAAAATGCCCTGGCTTTTTGCATTCGTAACATATCAAAGGTTCTTTCTCTTTATCTTTATCTTTTTTCTTTTCCTTCCATTTTAATTCATGATTTCTTTTTATAGAAGGTCTCCTTCTTTGCATAAACTTTCTAAACTTCTTTGCAAGGAGAGTTGTTTCATCATCATCTTCTTCTTCTCACTGCTGCTCTTATCATGTTCTGCAGCCTTAGTGCTATGGTTCTTTTCTTCTTGACTTCTTCCTCTTGATGCTGCTTTATTGTTAGCTCATGGGTCATCAAGGATCCAAGTAGCTCCTCCAAGGGTAGAACGTTTAAGTCTTTGGCTTCTTGGATTGCAGTCACTTTTGCTTCCCAAGTCTTGGAAGAGATCTAAAAATTTTGCGCACAAATCAGAATTAGTATAAGTCTTACCAAGACTTTTCAAACCATTAACAATATCAGTGAATCTAGTGTACATGCATGTGATTGATTCAGTTTCCATGCTAAACAATTCATATTTATGAACTAGAATATTAATCTTGGATTCTTTGACTTGATTTGTACCCTCATGGGTAACTTATAATCTATCCCATATTTTCTTGGCTGAAATGCAAGTAGATATTCGATTGAATTCATTTGCATCTAATGAACAATATAAACATTCATGGCTTTGGCATTAAGCTGTGCCATTTTTCTATCGTTCATTCCAATCCCTTTCGGCTTAGGAACAATAGAACCATCTACCATGTGTGTGGGTGTGCTAGGTCCATTAATATACACTCCACAATTCATAATCTAAAGCTTGAATGAAAATCCTCATTCTTGCTTTCCAATATGAATAGTTAGTGCCATTAAACAAAGGTGGTCTATTAGTAGATTGACCTTCAGCAAAGGATGATCCAGCTTGAGCTGCCATTTGGATCTTTAACTCTTGATCGTTAGATCAAATCAAATGAGCACTAGCTCTGATACCAATTGTTGGCCAGATGGCAACCCAAGAATTGGGTTCTTTAAAAAATTTAACACTTTGAAAATAATTTGCTTGATGTGAAAGTGCCCAAGTAAAGTGAATTAATAAAATCTAAGCACAATATGATAAAGAGAGAGACAAAAGCACAACAAACACACAAGATTTTATAGTGGTTCGGTGTATCCACACCTACGTCCACTCCCAAGCAACTCTTGGGTCCACACTATAATCCCCTGATTACAGCTGAGTTGTTTTACAAGATCACAACTCAACTTGTTGTTTTCACGGGGTCACAACGAACCCAGCCAATTTTCATAGGTTCACCAGCACAAACCTTAACCTAAGCTAAACTAGCTTGCCCCGAGGTAACTACCTCAACTAATTCAATCCCCCTGATTAAATTAGTAAACAATAAATCAAATTAAAGTTTACAATAATTCAAATGCTCCTTAATTGAGCAAATAAGCAATATAAATAGACAAGGATTAGAAAAGCCTGATTTTGGAAGCAATGAGGTTGATCTTTTCTTCTTTTCCTCTTCTCTTTTGAATGGATGAGCAAGGATTGAACTTTGAATCTTGAACACAGCTCATTAATGAGAAAGTTGAGGGTTTAGGGCTTTTGCTCTTCTTCTTTTCTTCTTTGAAAATCCTTCGATTTTGATCTTTGAGGGCTTTGAATTTCTCTTGAATCTCTCTTTGAATGATAGGCGTGGACTCGGAGATTTCTCTTCTATTTTTCTCTCTTTTTCACTTGAAATTTCTCTCAATTTTTTTTTCATTATTTTTCATATTTTTTCATTGTTATTTTTGAATGGATGAATCCCCCTTTATATAGAGTTCTGAATCCAATATTAGGTGAGAAAATAGCCGTTGAAATGTACCTTGATGAGTTATCCATGCAAGAAAATAGATCCGTTGAGAGTTAGGTGAGAAAATATGTCCGTTGGAGCTGATCCGTCACTTTTGAAAATCATCCTCTGACAGGTTGGAGTCGGCTCCAACTTTTCAAGTGTCGGCTCCAAATTGGGTTTCCAAAAATAGCAAAAATAAGTTCATCATGGACTCGGCTCTGACTTTTCAAAATGTTGACTCACCGCTGTCTGGAGTCGGCTCCCGATTCTGAGGTGTCGGCTCCAAGAATTGCTCCGAAAAACATAGTCTCTAACTCAGGTTAGAGTCGGCTCCAAAAACTCATGTGTCGGCTCCAGTTTCTGAAGTAGAAAATAGTTTCTCTGTATCTCATATTGGAGTTGGCTCCTACTGCTAGGGTGTCGGCTCCAAACTGTGCAAAAAATCCTGAACTATTTCGATACGCTCTGGAGTCGGCTCCAATGAGTATGAACTTAGTTATAATCCATTAAAATTCAATTCAAAACTGATTTCTATATACCTTTTGGATAATTAACCATTCTTAATTCCTGAAACACTTATCAAATTTATCAAAAATATAATGAATATACTCATGGCTTTTGTTAATCATCAAAATTAATTAATTGGGTAAATAATTTCTCAATAATTTTCCCAACACAAGGGCTATCGCCAACCCTACCCTGCGGTCGCTTGGCTAGCCACTGGCGATGACCTCCTTTTTTTTCTTTGTTTTCTTCCCACAAGAACTTATCACTATGCTCATGGGTATCGGTGGATTGGAGCCACTATCGGCCTCGCACAGCCGACCGGTTGGCTATCGCCGGTCACCCCACCATCGGCGACCACCGGCGGCTGCCTCCCTCTCTCCTTTTCTTTTCTTTTCCCCACTATTGTTTTTCTCTTCTTCTTCTCCCACTCCTCCCTGAGCAGTGGCACGACCGGCCTTAGGCTAGCTGAACCCATCGAATGCCGCACGGATGCCGGTGGGGGCTACCGCATGGATGCTGGGCTCAACGAGACATCGGGCACGCCGCTAGATCCAAGGTGCATGTACATCTTTGTACTAAAAGGTGCATTTAGTAATTTCTCTGCATGATGTATGAATGTTTAATCAGGCTGAATTGTTAATTTAAGGTGATGCAAAGACTCTGATAATTGTTAAACTCTGGCAACAAACATAGTTTTCCTAGTATTAGGTTGCATTTCTGTAACGACTAACTTGTGTTACTAAATTCATTTTGTATTTAAAATATATTTTTTTGAATTGATTGAGCTTCTAGCAAGTCACACACTTATGCTAGAAAAAGATTTCATTTATTCATGATTCATACGGCTTGTGTTTTAGTTTCTAAGCCTTTGCACAAGTGAAGATGATTTGCTGTCAACCATGCTGTGAAAACTTTGCAAGATTTGCTGCACCAAAATAAAAAAAATAGGGTATTACCCATTTAACAACTAACAAGCTGTGGTCCCAAGTCATCATCCAGATACCATTGCAAATTTTAGTAGAGTGAAGAAAAGAATAATGTGACAGAGGTCATTTTTGTCATTTAAACATAATAAGGATGTTGTTTCTCTTTATCTTTATTTTTATTGGGCCTTATCGGTGAAATTGTGCCCCAAAAATTTCTATTCCTAATTTCTTTTAGGAATAGAAATTTTTGGGGCAGCTACACAATTTCACCGATAAGGCCCAATAAAGATAAAGAGAAACAACATCTTATTATGTTTGAATGACAAAAAAGGACCTCTGTCACATTATTCTTTTCTTCACCCCTTATGCTAAAATTTGCATAAGGGTGGTATCTAGATGGTGACATTGGGACCACAGCTTGTTAGTTGTTAGATGGGCAATACCCCATCTTTTTTATTTTGGTGCAGCAAATCCTGCAAAGTTTTCACAGCATTGTTGACAGCATCTTTTTCACTTGTTATACAATGTAGTGCAAAGGCTTAGAAATTAAAACACAAGTAGTATGAATCATGAATAAATGAAATCTTTTTCTAGCATAAGTGTGTGACTTGCTAGAAGCTCAATCAATTCAAAAAAATACAATTTCAAATACAAAATGAATTTAGTCGCACAAGTTAGTCGTTACTGAAATGCAACTAATACTAGGAAAACTATGTTTATTGCCAGAGTTTAACAATTATCAGAGTCTTTGCATCACCTTAATTAACAATATAGCCTAATTAAACATACACACATCATGCAAAGAAATTTGCTGAACGCAAAGATGTACATGTTGAATGCACCTCTTAGTACAAAGATGTACATGCTGAATGCACCTTTGAGGGTCATCTGACTGTCCTCTCTCACACTCCGTCGTCGCTCAGTAGCGGCAATGTTGTGCCCTCTCCCCTCTCTCTATCTTCCTCTCAAATCTAACATTAAACTAAAATATAAAATAAAGATAAAAGGGTAGAAGATTACCTGCGGTTGGATCAGCCAGTGAGGAGGAGACGATGGTGAGAAGTGCAGAGACGAACCAGAGGAGAGGAAGGTTTTTTTTTTCAAATCTCCTCTCGTTCAGATTGGTAACGCCGTGATAAATGCGAGCGTTACATTTATTAATGTAAAAAAAAGTAGAACCTTTTGTAGCCATGGAGAGGTAGTGGGATTGCAAAGGATGATGATGATGATCGAAGAGGATATGAGAGAGGCAGTGGTTAAAGAGGACATGGGAGGGGTGGCAATCAAAAAGGATGATGATGGTTGAAGAGGTTAAGGAAGGGGCTAATTGTTAACGCCAAAGCGTTATCGGGAGTTAAAAAAAAAAACACGCCTGTTAAAAAAAACGCACGTCGGTTTGAAAAAAAAAAAAAAAAAAACCTATAAATAGGCTTCCACTCTAGTCTTTCAAGTATGAAAATTTTTCGCTATTCCCTTATATTCCTCCTTTCAACCTTTTCTTTGAGGCATCCTTTTAAGATTGTGCCACCAACGGATGTTGTGCCACCAACAGACATTGAAGTTTTTTTTAGCTTTTTTGTTTTCAGATTGTACATTGGAGGAGAGGTTGTACCTCTAACTCCTAAACTTTCTTTTATTATTTTTAAAATATTTTTTTCATCAAATATAATATGTTACACACCATAAATATTATTTTCTAATATATATATATATATATATATATATATATAGTTGGAGGAACACAAGAACCATAACAATAATAATAACACTAATGTGGTTGTGGGCTGTAGGATGAGGGTTAAAGGAGTAAAGGAAGGGGATGATAGATTTTGTTCAGCAAGGAACGGAGGAGAAAAGGGTGAGAACGGTAAGGAAAGGAGAAAAGGGTGAGAAAAGGGTGTCTTTTTTTATGATCATGGACAACCGCATCAGGGCATGACCTCCTTATGCTTGTACATCATGATGCAGTTGCCGAAGGTGCTGCTGTTGATTGAGAAGACCTGATATATATTGTTAGATGCACCGGAGTAGATCATGTAAGACTCTTGAATTGAATTTAGTAGTGCAATACTAGATTAGATGCATAGTTGAAAGAGATGGTAGAAACTCAAGCCAAAGCATTGGTAGATAAAACTGAGAATGGTGCTTTTAATTTGAAATAAAGAAAACAATATAGCTACACAAACTAATCAAGAGGGATTCTGGTCATTGAAAAATTATCACTCAAGTTTTTGATCTTCCTATGTAGCTATAGCTTGACCTTTTAACACCTTTAAAAGAGGACAGAACTCTAGGGTGTGTATCATTAGTGTTGGAGGGTAAAATCGTCATTGCATTGATATCCGTGCGAGGCGGCTAAGGCTGACCCCCTCCTTCCTCTTCCGGGCTTCCGCTAGCTCGGCCTCTCCCGGGCTTCCCTAGCTCGGCCTCCTCCGGGCTTCCGCTCGGCCTCTCCGGGCTTCCCTAGCTCGGCCTCCTCCGGGCTTCCGTAGCTCGGCCCTTCCGGGCTTCCGTAGCTCGGCCTCTTCCGGGGCTCGGCCTCTTCCGGGCTTCCGTAGCTCGGCGGGCTTCCCTAGCTCGGCCTCTTCCGGGCTAGCTCGGCCTCTTCCGGGCTCCGTAGCTCGGCCTCCTCCGGGCTTCCGTAGCAGCGATCCACGCCCCGACATCTACCTCCGCGGAACCTGACGCGGGAGAGCCAAGCCTACCTGAGCGGCATCCTGAGCAAGGAATCATATCGGACGTGGCCTAAGCCTATCGTAACCGCCCCAGGCCTACTCACCCAGATCTCAAGACATCAAGGAGCTCTCCCAGCCGTCGATCCCTTAACAAACAAGGCGTGGATTCTAACGGCCCCACAACGGCCTGATTCTGTCCCCCCGTATCGTAACAACCTCCGACCTTCCAGAAGACGCTCAAGTCCCCAGGTGACAGTCTATAAATAGATTCGCAGATTCCCTCAGGTACGCAACTCTTACGCACACTTCTCTCTCCCGGCAGCTCGTCGGCGCTCCTGCCCTTTGGAGCCTCCGATTGGCCGCCCCCGGAGAGGTCTCCCGGAGAGATCCACCTCCTCACTGTCTGGTTGATCGCCGATTTCTTCCCACTGACTTGAGCGTCGGAGGGTCTTCCGCGGAGGACCACCCCCAGCGTCCCTCCGCGTGTGGGCTTCTTTTGCAGGTCCGCCCCCCTCTCCCTGGAGATCGACCGCGCCCGAGTCGGAGGACGGATCCCGGCGGCAACAGATTGGCGCTAGAGGAAGGGCCTCAAGTCCCATTAAAACTTGAAGAAGGAGACAAGGATCTAATCCGGAGAAGAACCTCTCTGATGGCCAACCGGAAGAGAGAGCAACCTCTGATGCCCAAGATCAGGTCGCCTCCCAGAGGCCTGATCCGACTGGCGCCACAGCGCCGCAACCCCCACCTGTCGAGACTCCGTCGCCGCCTGCCATTCCGGTGACCCAGGACCAGTTCGCTACACTGGTCCAACAAGTCCAGGCCCTTACCCACCTGGTACAGGAGCGCCTTGCGCCTCCTCCTGCGCATCCCCAGAAAGAAGCGGCGATTTCTTCTTCGCCGGCAACCTCCTCCTCTGATCCGCATGAATCAGCGGATCCCCCACATCGCCCCAGGGGGGACAAACCGGTCCCTCGAACCGGTTATGATAGAGATCCTCCCAGATCTCGGCGAGCCCGCTCCCTCTCTCCGGCGACGTCTCACCATGATTCGACGCCATCCTTGCGGTTCTCGCGCCCAGCTCCTCCTCTCGCCGGTGAGGAGGAGATCCGCCGTCAGATCCAAGAGATGCGTCAGGAGCTGGACGCCGCCAAGCAGACCCATCTGCCCCAGCCCAAAGCAGAGCAGGGCATCCCTTTCTCTAAGGGAATCATGGAGGAAGTGATTCCCTCCCACGTCAAGCTGCCAACCGTCGAGCCCTATCACGGCTCCACTGATCCGGACGACCATCTCAGTAGCTTCCGGTCAATAATGATGTTCCACGGAGCATCTGATGCGATCCTCTGCCGCCTTCCCATCCACCCTCAGAGGATCCGCCCGAACCTGGTTCAACGCCTTGAAACCGGGTTCCATTGATTCATTCGACGAGCTGAGCCACCTTTTTATTGGCCAGTTCGTCAGCAGCCGCCGCCATCGACGAAGATCCGACTCCCTCTCCGAAGTCAAGCAGAGAGAGGGGGAGTCCTTGAGGAATTACCTTGGCCGTTTCAACAAGGCCATGTTGGAGGTGGACCACCTTAATCATGAGGTGGCTATGTCCGCCCTGGCGGGGGGAGTTTCGAAGGAGAGCGACTTCTATCTGGCAATGGAGGTCAGCTACCCCCCATGTCTATCTGATATGATGGCCCTTGCGGACAAGTACGCTAGGGTCGAGGAGTCGCGGAGAGTGGCCCGCGCTGAGCAAGCAAAGAAGAAGCAAGAGCCCAAAGTTCCCGACAGACACCGCCCTGTCCGTCGGCCAAGTCCGCCTCGCCGCCAAAGAGTCCCTCCGCTGCCGCCAAGGAATCGCTCCCGGAGTCCTCCCAGGCGATTCGATCGCTATACTCCGCTGACTGTGCCCCGGGCGCAGATCCTCATGGAGATAGAGCGCCAACTTCCCCGGCCAGTACCTCTCCGAGGGAACCCGACCCGAAGAGATCCCGCCAAGTACTGCCGCTACCATAGGGAGCATGGTCATGACACTGAAGAATGCTGGCAGCTGAAGAATGAAATCGAGAGACTGATTCGGCGGGGACGGCTGGACCAGTTCAGGAGGGCACCCGAGCCGCAGCACAAGGAGGTGATCGCCAGCCCGAGCTCCCACAACTCCCTCCTCCACCAAATCCGCCCGTGGTTGGCCGTATCAACATGATTGAGAGGCCGGCGGATCGAGCTCCAGGGGCAACGGTGATGCACCGGTGCCAAAGAAGGCACGCACGGGCGAGCTTTCCTTTTCTGATGATGATCTTCTTGGGATACAGCTCCCCCACGATGACGCACTTGTTGTATCCCTTAATTGAACAATTATGATGTAAGCCGAATCCTCGTTGATAGTGGAAGCTCGGTAAACGTTTTGTACCTCGGTGTGTTTGCCAGGATGAAATTGCTCATGGAAAACCTTCGAGCCGTGGATTCCACCCTGATGGGATTCACCGGCGACGTCATCGTCCCAGAAGGAATCGTCACCCTGACGGTCCGCGCGGAACCTGGCCCCTTGTACCATTGTACAGACCGATTTCCTAGGTGACCGACCTCAGGTCCCCATATAACGCCATATTCGGCAGGCCGGCTTGATGTCTCTCAAGGCAGTTGTCTCCATCCCGCATCTGTCTATGAAGTTCCCCACCGAGCAAGGAGTTGGAGTGGTTCGGGGAAGTCAAGCCATGGCTCGGCAATGTTTCGTTACGAGCCTTCAGTCTAGAATGCCCGAAGTTGACGGGCTAGACGCTCGTGAAGACTTTCGCCGAACAGCGGGGAGAACCGGCAGAAGAATTGGAGGAAGTACCATTGGACGAAGCTCGGCCCGACCGAACCATAAGGATCGGGTCGCTTACTCAAAGGAGAGCCTCGGCAGATTGATCAGATTCCTCCAAAGCAATGCCGACATCTTCGCCTGGACCGCCTCCGACATGCCGGGAATCGCCCCGAGGTCCTCGTCCACCATCTCAATGTGGACGAGAGGCACAGGCCTGTTAAGCAGAAGAAAGAAGCTTCGCCCCAGAGCGGCAAAAAGCCATTGAAGAAGAGGTCGACAAACTCATAAAGGCCAACTTCGTCCGAGAGGTGAATTACCCGAATTGGCTGTCAAATGTCGTCATGGTGAAAAAGTCGAACGGCAAATGGAGGATCTGCATCGACTTCACCGACCTCAACAAGGCCTGCCCAAGGACAGCTTCCCCCTCCCTCGGATCGATCAGCTCGTGGACGCCACCTCAGGCCACCAAATGCTGTCATTCATGGACGCCTATTCCGGCTACAATCAGATCCGAATGGCCCCTGAAGATGAAGAAAAGACCGCCTTCATAACCGACCGAGGTACCTACTGTTACCGAGTTATGCCTTTCGGTCTTAAAAATGCAGGAGCGACCTACCAGCGGCTGGTCAACAAGGTGTTCAAGGAGCAAATCGGCCGGAACATGGAGGTGTATGTGGACGACATGCTGGTCAAAAGCAAGGAGCGCACAGCATGTCGAGGACCTCTCGGAGAGCTTTGCAACGTTGCGCAAATATGGGATGAAACTCAACCCAACCAAGTGCGCCTTCGGCGTCAACTCGGGGAAGTTCCTCGGCTTCATGGTCTCCCAGCGAGGTATCGAAGCTAACCCCCAGAAGATTCAAGCTCTCCAACAAATGGCGCCCCCAGCATCATTAAAGAGGTCCAGCGCCTAACCGGGAGGATAGCGGCCCTTAACCGCTTTGTGGCGCGGTCGGCCGAGAGATGCCTCCCCTTCTTCAAAACTCTCCGATCGGCCAAAAACTTCCAGTGGACTCCCGAGTGCCAGAAATCATTTCAAGATCTCAAGAAGTACCTCGGCTCGCCTCCGCTTCTCAGTAGTCCGACCCCAGGAGAGACCCTATTTCTGTACCTGGCTGTTTCGGAGAGCGCGGTTTGTTCGGTGCTAGTCAAAGAAGAAGGCAAGATCCAGAAGCCGATCTACTATGTGAGCAGGCTGCTCCGCGATGCGGAGACGAGGTACAGCAGGATTGAAAAGATGGTGTTGGCCTTGATCACCTCGGTCCGAAAGCTGCGACCGTATTTTCAAGCACATTCAGTGACGGTCCTGACTGACCAACCCATCAAGGCGGTGGTCCACGTCCGAAACATCGGGGAGGATGACCAAATGGGCCGTCGAACTAAGCGAGCATGACATACATTTTCAGCCTCGCCCAGCCATCAAAGCTCAAGTGCTGGCCGACTTCCTCCTCGAGTGCACCATCCCGGAGGACGGTTCTACCCCAAACTCCCGAAGGCCAAAGTCTGGAGCCCGGTGGCTCCTCCACGTCGACGGGTCGTCCAATGCCCATCACTCCGGTGCGGGTCTAGTTCTCACCAGTCCTGAGGGGATGGCCTTCGAGTATGGCGTCCGATTCTCCTTCCCGGCTTCCAACAACGAAGCCGAGTATGAAGCCCTGTTAGCCGGTCTCCGGATCGCCCGCAACCTGAAGGTGGAAAAGCTCAGCGCCTTCACCGACTCTCAGCTGGTGGCCGGCCATGTTCGGGGAGAGTTTGAAGCTCGGGAACCAATATGATTCGATATCTCCAGGAGGTGCGTAACTTGCTTCCTCATTTTCTGAATTTGAAATTATTCAGATTCCCAGATCCGAGAACGCCCGTGCCGACCTACTCTCCCGACTGGCAACCACGGAGACAATGGATGCCGAACAAAAATTCCACCTGGAGACTCTGGAAAAGCCGAGCATCATGGAAGCCGACCGGGTGATGCAAGTCGAGCCGAACCATCCTGGTTCGACCCTATCCTCAGATATCTCAAAGAAGGGTCGCTTCCGTCCGACCGAAGAGAGGCTAGGAAGCTGAAGCTGCAGGCCACCCACTATGTATTGATTGACAACCAACTTTACAAGCGGTCTTTTTCCATGCCGCTGCTTAGATGCCTTCGCCCATCCGAAGCGGACTATGCTCTGCGTGAGGTACATGAAGGGATTTGCGGCAACCATCTGGGAAGCCGGTCCCTATGCCACAAGGTGCTGCGGCAAGGCTATTACTGGCCGACCATGCAAAAGACGCGGACGATTAGTCCGAGCCTGTGACCCTGCCAGAGACATTCAAACATCCAAAGACTCCCTTCCGCCGAGCTAGTTTCTATATCCTCCGCTTGGCCCTTTGCCAAGTGGGGGATGGACATCCTCGGCCCATTCCCGCTTGCGACGGGACAGCGGAAATTCTTATTTGTCGCCATTGACTACTTCACCAAATGGGTTGAAGCGGAAGCAGTCGCGCAAATCACCGAGGCACGGGCCAGAGACTTTGTGTGGAGGTCCATCATCTGCCGATTCGGCCTCCCCCACACTATAATCACCGATAACGGCAAGCAGTTCGACAACTCCAAATTCCGCCAATTCTGCGAGGAGCATGGAATCCGCACCACCTTACTTCGGTCGGGCACCCACAAGCCAACGGAGCGGCCGAGGTAACCAACAGGACCCTCCTCCAAGGGAATTAAAGCTCGCCTCTCCAGAGCCCAAGGCAGGTGGGCGGATGAGCTACACCATGTCTTATGGGCCTACCGCACTACCCCGAGAATCCCGACGGGCGAGACTCCATTCCGAATGGCTTTTGGCACAGAGGCCGTCATCCCTGTGGAAATAGGCCTCCCATCATTGCGGGTGGAGAGCTACTCAGAGGAAGCCAGCAACGAGCAACTCCGCACCAACCTCGACTTGGTAGAGAAGTCAGAGAGAAGGCCCGAATCAGGACGGCTGCTATCAACAGAGGGTGGCTCGGTACCATGCCTCCAGGGTCAAGGGGAAAGCCTTCCTACCCGGCGACCTTGTCCTCCGGAAAGCTTCTGTATCCAAACCGCTGGAGCAAGGAAAGCTGGCGCCAAACTGGGAGGGCCCATATCAAATACGGAGATTATTGGACCAGGAACCTACAAGCTGCAGGATCTGGATGGGAAGTCCATTCCCCGAACTTGGAACGCGGACAACCTTCGCAAATATATCAATAGGGTATCTCCTTGAACCTCGGCAGGGCCGAGCAACAAATCTCCGAACCTTGGCAGGGCCAAGTAAAATATTTCTCCGAACCTCGGCAGGGCCGAGCAACAAATCTCCGAACCTTGGCAGGGCCAAGTAAAATATTCTCCGAACCTCGGCAGGGCCGAGCAACAAATCTCCGAACCTTGGCAGGGCCAAGTAAAATATTTCTCCGAACCTCGGCAGGGCCGAGCAACAAATCTCCGAACCTTGGCAGGGCCAAGTAAAATATTTCTCCGAACCTCGGCAGGGCCGAGCAACAAATCTCCGAACCTTGGCAGGGCCAAGTAAAATATTTCTCCGAACCTCGGCAGGGCCGAGCAACAAATCTCCGAACCTTGGCAGGGCCAAGTAAAATATTTCTCCGAACCTCGGCAGGGCCGAGCAACAAATCTCCGAACCTTGGCAGGGCCAAGTAAAATATTTCTCCGAACCTCGGCAGGGCCGAGCAACAAATCTCCGAACCTTGGCAGGGCCAAGTAAAATATTTCTCCGAACCTCGGCAGGGCCGAGCAACAAATCTCCGAACCTTGGCAGGGCCAAGTAAAATATTTCTCCGAACCTCGGCAGGGCCGAGCAACAAATCTCCGAACCTTGGCAGGGCCAAGTAAAATATTTCTCCGAACCTCGGCAGGGCCGAGCAACAAATCTCCGAACCTTGGCAGGGCCAAGTAAAATATTTCTCGAACCTCGGCAGGGCCGAGCAACAAATCTCCGAACCTTGGCAGGGCCAAGTAAAATATTTCTCCGAACCTCGGCAGGGCCGAGCAACAAATCTCCGAACCTTGGCAGGGCCAAGTAAAATATTTCTCCGAACCTCGGCAGGGCCGAGCAACAAATCTCCGAACCTTGGCAGGGCCAAGTAAAATATTTCTCCGAACCTCGGCAGGGCCGAGCAACAAATCTCCGAACCTTGCAACAAATCTCCGAACCTTGGCAGGGCCAAGTAAAAACCTCGGCGGGCCGAGGAAGTCCCCGGAAAAGTCTAAACCCGGCCTCGACCAAAGCCGAACGGCCCCCAAATAGTCCCCGAAGGACTTCGTCCGGTTTGAAAACGAGCACGTTGAGTAAAAAACCATCGACGCGCGAGAAAAGCCGCCGTTGGCAAATCTACTCTCAAGGCCATCAAGCCCGCGTAACCGACCGAAGGTCCCGGGAAGAGTTAGGCAATTTCCCTCTCTAACCATTGGGGATCCTTCGGGTAGCGCCCCTATAGCCCATCGTTCAAAGAGCCTACATTAGCGCGCAAAAACGAACAAGGGCACGCCCCCCCTGGTTCGTCATACGAGTGAAGGCCGTAAACTCTTGAAAGAAAAGAACTCCGCCGATAGACAAGGACCATTTTCATTCATAAAGGGGGGGGTACAAAGAAACTGCAAAAACAAAAGCAAGGGCAGGCAGAAGCCCTGGGGTCACTTGCCCCCAGAACCCAACAACCTCTCCAGAAGAGCGTCAGGTCAGCCACCTGCTGACGAAGCAGCCGGATCTCCTCCTCCTGCCGACCCATTACCAAACGTGAGGCCTCCGCCTCCCGAACCGAAATATCCAGGAACTCTTCAGCGGTCCTGGCGAGCCGCTCATTGGTCGCGAGGCCGACGCAAGGGCCAGCCCGTCAACAGTCACGGAGATCGCCCTCTCCTCCGAGTACGGGTTGCTAACCGAGGAGCGCGAGTCAGTTGAGGACCGCGCCGGAGAATCCATTTTTTTTAAGCTCAGACCGAAAGGTGGCCAAATCCAGTCCCCCTCGGCCATATTTATACCCGCTAGGAGGGTATCCATCAGCCGTACCGCGGACGCCGACCTGAAAAATTTGCCATGTGTCGCCGTTCTAATGCGTACGGAATCCGAAAAGTCGCGCCCTATCCCGAGGCAGATCGGAAAATGCAAACAGAGCATCTTCCCGATCTGCCGCCTCCTGCAATAAATGCTTTCGACGCTTCCCCAAGCCTCTTAAAACTGCCCCCTTTCTCGAAAAACGCGTGGGAACAGAGTCCAACGCCCGATCGACGATCTGTCCCCTCGAAAAGAGCATCGCCAGTAAAAGCATAACAAACACGCCGCCCGTTCCTCGTTCGCCGCGACCTGATTCGCTCGCTCCCTCCGAGCTATCAGTTCTCCGAACCTCGGCAGGAACCTCGCCCGAGCTATCAGTCTCCGAACCTCGGCAGGGCCGAGCTAACCTCAGTTCTCCGAACCTCGTATCAGTTCTCCGAACCTCGGCAGGGCCGAGGTCAGTCTCTCGAACCTCGGCAGGGCCGAGCTATCAGTTCTCCGAACCTCGGCAGGGCCGAGCGAACCTCGTATCTCCGAACCTCAGGGCCGAGGTTCTCCGAACCTCGAGGTTCTCCGAACCTCGGCAGGGCCGAGCTAAAGGGTATCAAACAGGGCCGAGGAAAAGGGAACCTCGGCAGGGCCGAGCAGTTCTCCGAACCTCGGCAGGAACCTTGGGTGAACCTCGGCAGTAAAAAAAACCTTGGCAGAGCCAAGTAAGTTCCCCGAAACTCAACTATCTCGAGGGACTAAATCCTTAAACCATGGCAAAAAGGGTTGAAGGCTCCCCGAACTTCGGCCAAAGCCGACCACGATACTCCGGGCTCCGATAAAAGCGGAGCACAAAATACCAGACTCCCGACCTAAGCAAGGAGTGTATTTCGCCGAACTATCTTTGCACCGCCGCATACGGACCTCAATTAGTTCGGGTCATGGGATCCTCGTCTAAGGACGAGCGGGACACTTTATGCCCCACAAACGACAAATAGCAATGAGATCGGCACAAGAAAAGACAGATTAAGAAATGGGGTATAACTCTCTTTATTGCCCATCATGATCAATTACAAATGCCTCATAGGCGTTACAAAAGCATTGAAATGCATAAAATAAAGGCAAATACAAGACTCGGCGCCGACAGTCCTAGACACTCCAGTCGTTAGGGCCGATAATCATGCAAACCGAAACGGCCAATGCTTGTGACTGGCCCAAGTCAGGACGAGGTGGCCCGCGGGATATTGAGGATCCAAAGGCCCAATCCACCCAACCGGGGTGTGCCCCCGCCATGTCTCAGGGAACCGGAGTCCGAACGAGGCGCTCTCCCCCCTCCCGTGGCAAGGATTCCCCTCAGAGAGACCTGGGGAGGCCCGTGCTACTCCGACCCTGCGTCCCCGCAGCAGGAGCCGCAGACCACAACGGAAGCGCATATGTGCGCTCTCCGTATGATCTCTGCCCCCTCCATGTGCGCTCTCCATATGATCTCCGAGACTCGTCCCCTAAGGATGAGCCATCCTTCAGCTGCTCCCCGGTCGCCCCAGCTATCCGGCGGCAAGGAGCCCATGAAAAGAAGGGTCGATCCTTCCACTCGTAGCAACAGAGAAATGAGAATAATAAAAATTCCAGCGAGAAAGAAACTTTGGGGATAGCCAGATGAGACCCCTCTTTCCCCTTTTTATAGGCAGAAGAGACTCGGGAAAGCCATCAGAGCTGTGAGTCCCGAGATTCAAACACCTGTCCCACGTCTCCACATGGTCCCCAGAAATTGGCGTAGCACCCCACTGCGCGCCGAACTCACCGCCTGAACCAGGACGTACGGAGATCCTTTCCTGATCCCGGATCGCAGTCATTAAATGCAGAAAATCGTCCGCTGACGCTTCGAAAATCGGCGGGCTCAGAAAATCGTCCTTTGAAAAGGTACTGTCCAATAGTGGACGGTTGCGTGCGCGTCGCAACGAGATGACCCGCATGGGAAAGGAGCACCTTCCGGAAAGCTCTGATACAGCTTTATACCCCCACTCTGCCGTATCTCCACTTATAGTAAAGAAAAACCGAATTGCCTGCGGGATGGCAGAACGCTGGCAGGATGGCAGGGAGCGCGAAAACCTACTTCATCCGTCGGCCCCAGCCGACCCATAGCCGACCTATTTTCCGTCGGCCCCCGACCTACTTCATCCGTCGGCCCCGCCGACCCCGACCCATTTTGTCCGTCGGCCCAGCCGACCCATTCCGTCGGCCCCAGCCGACCGGGTACCTATTTTCGTCTGAACCGACCTATTTCGTCGGTCCCGATCCACTTTGATTCGTCGGTCCAAACCGGCCCATTTTTCCTGGTTCAAATTAAGGATGGCCCAAGGATATCACGAGCCATGGGTCGTTCACGATCGAGGCAACACTAGACAACAGCAAAGTCACGCAGAAAAACACTTAGATAAAAACAGGAAATCCCTTTGCTGAGAAATGTCAAATGTTTAAAAGGGGAAGATACAGGAGCGGCCCCTAAGAGCCAGGAGCCCCACCGGCTTGGGGAGTACCCTCAGCCACGTCTGCAGGTGCACGGCTAGGCTCGCCCTTCTCTGATGTTTTCACCCCCTCTGTAACGGTTTGTGACTGTCCCTCGGAGGCTACGGCTTCGCTGGGACCAGGGGCGCCGCCAAGCTCGGCGTCAGAAACATCGACATATTCGTCTTCATCTTCTTCTTCTGCGGACTCGCCGTCTTCGGAGCCTTCGATGCTCAGAAAAGAAAGGTCCCACTCCGGGTGCCCGCTAAGTATCCTCTGCTTACACTCTTCCATCCCGTGACGGAATGCATCTACGTTCATAGCATCTTGCCTCCCCTGAAGAATGGCGAGCTGCATGTTGGCCTCGGCGGCCCGTTTCTCGGCCTCAGCACCTGGGCCTTCAGGATGGCGTTTTGCCCCTCGAGCTCGCTAGACCGTATCTCGAGCTCCGAGCTCCTACTGCGAGCGGACGCGAACGCACTTTGGAGAGCCTGAATCTCCGACCCCATCCTCGCCATCTGGAAAAGTCAAGGACAATCGGCATCATAGGGAACCAATAGAAAATAAGGGGGTGAAATAAGAGCATACCTCCCCCTCTCGCCTGGCCAACCTTCCGGCCAGCTCCTCAGCCTCACTCCGGGCCCTCGTCCTGTCAGCGCCGACCGACTCCACCCTCTCTTGCAGGGTACTGATCTTCGATCGTCCGGCTTCAATCTCCCCGCGAGCTTGCGATAACTCGCCATTCACTCGAGTCATTATTCCTTGTTGCCACTCGCGTTCTCCTTCAATTCGGCGATTTCGTCATTACGCCTTTTCAGTTCTCCTCCACCTCGCCCAACATTCTCGTCAGGCGTTTTCTTTCGTCGTCGGCCTCTCTCCTCAACCGGCTCAGACTCTCGCCGTGGTCCCGCCGCATCGCCACCACCTCCGCGGAGTGTTTTGATTTGATCTTGGCCAGCTCCCGGCATGCGTCATCGCTCTTCGCCAGGAGTCCCTGTAACTCCTCCACCCTATGCTTCAGCTTGGACACCTCGTCCACGGCAGCCTGGTGTGCCGCCCTGCCGCCTTCGAGCTCCTATCCATCGTGTCCATGAGCTCCGCGAACTGCTCAGACTTTTCAGCCGCGACTGGAGCTCGACTTTCTCCCTCCGGGCCTGGACGCTGGCCCCTGTCGCCAGACTCAAGCGCCAGCAAATTGCCCGAGAAAGCAAAACCCCCTACAAAGGCAAAAATGAGTAAGCGCCCACAACGGAGTCCATCGGGTAACATCCGACGCGCTGGAAAATGACTCACCTTCGAAG
The DNA here is from genome assembly GCA_900491605.1 of Calamus simplicifolius. NCBI lineage: Eukaryota > Viridiplantae > Streptophyta > Magnoliopsida > Arecales > Arecaceae > Calamus > Calamus simplicifolius. The sequence goes on from UESW01003476.1 coordinate 60,024, forward strand.
CATAGTCCCGGGTCATCTTCATCAAAGTCGTATTATCTATGGCGGGGAGGAGATGAATACCCTCAGCTACACCTTGCTGCCCGAATGCAGCATCTATCAACCCCGGTCAGCGAACTCGTCCGTCGATGGACCCGCACCCGGATGCAGGACCGACCTCATCATGGCGGAAAACGCCTCGTCGATGCTAGCCTCCGAGCCACTGGGTTGACCGACCCCGCCTGAGGGACCGGCCTGGACGATCCCCAGCTGAGTGGCCTGCAGCCTCCCAGCCTCTTCCGTCAGGGCCCTGGCTTGAGCCTCTTCAGATAGCTCGGCCAGCCCAAGCGCTAATCTCCCCAAAATCTTCCTCGAAGGGGCCCCGATCGTGGGACCCCCACTTTGTTGCGCTCCCTCCACCGGTGCGCCCTCTCCAGTAGCCACCACCTGCGGCCCCTCCGCGGGCTCCCCCGAGGTCTCAGTTTGAACCGCCTCTTGACCCATCGAGGACGGCCCAACCTCACTGCTGCCGGATTCCCCAGCGGATAGGCCAAGCAGGGGCCCCTCCCGAACTCCTTCCATTGCGGCTGTCTCCTCCCCCTCTCCCGCTGGAGCCAGTGGCGACTCCACGGGGGCGATGGACCCCTCCGCTACGGCCGCCTCCACTGGACACGTCACGAGTTCCTCCTTCAAGGGAGGCGCGGTCGGATGAGCCAGCGGAGCCTCATCCGAACTATCTGAAATCTCCAAAACAAGAGGTTCGGGCGCCACGGCCGCCCTCCCCGTATCCTCCTTCGCCCCAGCGCGCCTCTGTAGCGGCTGCTCCAGCGTCCGGCGGGCTCTTTGCGGATGTGTGGCCCCTCTTTTTGGGTCGGCCGCTGTCCGCTCCACTACCTTCCCCAGGACGCTTCCCTCTCTTCCTCTTGGAGAGGCTCGACAACGCCAACCTCGTGGCTGTCAAACCGGAGTTCACATGTTCAAACCCACACGCAGTAATCGGGAAAAATACGCAACGCGAAAAGAAACTCACCTTGAGGATCCAAAGGGCTGAGCCCGGCTGCAAAGAGAGCTCCCTCCGATAACAGGTCGTTAGCCGAAAACGTCTGTCCATTGCGAAGGACATCCAGGTCCCTCTCCTCCTGCGCCGATAAGGCCGGATGCGTCTCCGCATCCCTCGCAACTTCCCCCCATCGCCGAGGGAAATCGGAACCGATGTTCCCCTCCGCAATCACAAATCGACTCTTCCACCCCTTGATGGAAGAGGGCTTATCCGCAATGACATTAAAAGACCTCCGGGGCCCGATGGAGGTCCACTCCGATTTCCGCCCGGGAGTTAGGTGATAACAGGTGCGAAAAAGGGGGAGAGTCGCAACGATTTGGATCTGGTGGCACATCGAGATAAATCCGACGATGTTCCGCCAACTGTTTGGGGCCACCATCGATGGACAGATGTTGTAGTGGGTCATGATCTCCTTCACCAAGGGATGGAGAGGGAAACGAAGACCCGCCTTAAAACTGTCCTCATAGACGAATACTCCAGACTCCAAGTCCCGGGTAACCCTATCTTCAAGTCCCGGCACCCGCAAAACCACATCCATGGGCAGACCATACCTTTGGTGAATCCTCCCCAAATCCTCAGCGACGATTTCTGAGGCTACGTCTTCAGGGCTCATCGCCATCTCGGTCGAAGGAAGTCCTGATGAAAAACGGTGAACGCTGAAGAGGATGAGAGGCCAACGCTCTTCTGAAAACAAAGAAGACGCCAAGCACGCACACATGCGCGTATATATATGTGGGCAGCTGTCACTTCGCTTCTCCGCTAAGAAACCGCCCTGGGGAGCGGAACGTCCCATTCGAGGCGTCCGAATCGCCTCGACAAACCCCCATATCGATCGGGATTCACGGCACGGCACAATCTCAACCGTCGCTAGTGGAGGAGCCTTACCTCCGAAGGTACAATGGCCCTATCGCATTAATTAAGGGCATCATTGCACGGGTTGTTTAAGCCAAAACGTCCCATCCGGGCGCGCCACTTGAGCTTATACTCCCTACGCCCGAACCTACGCTTCGAACTAGGGAGTGGGGGGCATGTGTTGGGGGTA